>WSFP011338313.1:0-37681 GCA_009831015.1 Picea engelmannii | reverse complement strand
AACACCATTTCCACTCGAAACCTTGGGTCCAAAGACCACTTATCTGGCCCATCCAGGCTCAGCATTGAAACTATGGATTTGATACCATATGGTAACGTCCCCGACCATCATCCCCACTGCCAAACAATGCTACTATGCATAACATATAGACATATATTTATAAAGAATATGCATTAAATCAAATTAACATATTTAACATGGATTTATTGTTGTCATATAGACTTAAACATAATTAACAACAATTCAAACTTGCAACATAATACATGATAACATTTCAAGACACATACATCCATTGGATATAAATTAAGTACATAATGAATACTTATATTTTAAACTAGTGTTACACCACCAACTGCGTGCAGACCTTCCACGAACCTCCCAACCTTAGACTGCACTTCTCATCACTCTCAGGTGGGACTAAGCTCCGCTGGGAAAGGAAATCCTAGGCTAGGAAAGTTCAACAGGAAGACACACAGTTTATGAGGAAGGATTCTCTCCTAGGAGCCACTTATGCCCACTGCTCAAACACTCTCATTCCCCACATGCTTGTCCCACCCCAGGAGTATACACCTTTACTGTAACCAAGACAATCCTTCGGCTGCTAAACCTCCCTTGTATTGGACTTCAACAATAGGACGGATCATAATTCTCCAAGCTCTGTGGCATCTATAGGACCCCCTCCAGGAGTTCTCATTTCCTCCACGCACACTCTCACCTAGAGAGAGTGTTGTACACATGCCTGACATCTTGCTTCTTCAGCTCCATTCCAGCATAAGGAGAACCACAGTATGGCTCAACAAGGAACGAATGACGGTAGCCAATCACACTCAACCAAGGGACTGCATGGCCACAACAGCCTATAGTTAAAACACACATGACATAGACAATTGAGGTATGCTAAGGTTTCACAAAAAACAATGACCCAAACAATTAAGCACAAACTCAGATTTGTAGAATGGATAAACCGGTTTCACAAGACACACAGGAGACACAAATCCATCCATGGGTTTGCCACTAGTTTTCATATGCGTGACAAGGAAAGTATGCAGAGGTCGATGATGGAGACCAAACACAAAGACAAGACGAAATTCATGGGAATACACCAATCGATCACAAAGGTCTCACATTTTTGGGTTTCAGAGATGCATGAGGTATGCAGTGATCAAACGTAGAGGTAACACAGTTCAGAATGTAGATGACAGAATGGAGGATGAACCCCCATCATTGCTCCATTCTTGGGTTAAATTGCATGTGCCTGGTCCAACACATGTCACCCATGAAGCTACATGCATTCCATCAAGTATGCATTCGCTTTTTCCAGGAACTTAGGATAAAAAAAAATACCTTTCACACCACTTTGGAATAATAATAAATTATTAATCAAGGACTTAAGCCCTCAATATTAGCCCTTGTTCCAATCTTTTATCCCCCTCTCCCTTAACCATTTTGTGGAAGCTTAGTCCCCCGTCACTCCTTCTTCATGGTCGGTCGAAACACAGTGATGTTTATATATTATATTAATGATATTCATAATTACATATACAAAAATTAGTCTCCTCTCCTTAACACTTAGGCTCTCTGGCCTAATAAACACATAATCCCACTAGCATATCAATACTCGGCTCACTAGCCTACAAAACATGATTAGAATTCATAAACATGATTAGAATTCATAATATCACTGGGGCACTACTGGGGGTTATTACATCTCTTGCTCAATGCATCAACAACTTTGTTAGCATTACCATAAATATGTTTAATGACAAAAGTGAAATTTTTCATAAACTTTATCTACTTAGCATGTATTTGATTTAACTTCTCCTATCTAGTTATGAATTGTAAAGCCTAATTATCACTATACAAAACAAATTCTTTTGGAACAAGGTAGTGCCTCCATTTCTTCAAGGCTTGAATTATTGCATAAAATTCCTTATCATATGTGGATTACTTATTCTTAGTGTCATTCAACTTCTCACTAAAATATGCAGTATGCCTATTATATTGGCTCAAGACTGCTCCAATTGCAACTCCACTAGCATCACACCTTACTTGAAATGTCTTCCCAAAATTTGGCAAGACCAGAATTGGTTGTTCTATTATCTTCTCCTTCAATATCTTAAAACTTTTCTTAGCCTCTTTTGTCCACTTAAAAGACTAGTTCCTCTTCTTCACTGTATCCAATTTTGGTGCACAAATTCCACTGAAAATTCCAATGAACTTCCTATAGAAACCCGCTAATCCATGGAATCTTCCCACCTAAAATATGCTTCTTGATGATGGTCATTCCTTGATTTCTCTCACCTTTTCTATATCCATCTTCAATTCATTTGAGGAGATAAAAAACCCAAATAAATGAGTTATGTCTTCATAAAAGAGGACTTCTTTAGATTTATCAACAACCTCTCCTACTACAGTCTTCTCATCACTAATGTCAAATGTCTCAAATGCTCTTCTTCAGTTTTACCGAAGACCAATATATCATCTAGATATACAATCACAAACTTACCAATGAAATCTTTCAATACCTCATTCATCAATCTCATAAAATTACTTGGGGCATTTGTCAAGCCATATGACATAACAAGCCACTCATACAACCCTTCATTTGTCTTGAAGGTTGTTTTCCACTCATCACCATCTCTCATCCTTATCTTGTGATATCCGCTCTTCAAATCTATCTTTGAAAAAACAAATTCTCCACTTAAACAATCCATTAAGTCATCCATCCTTGGCAAAGGAAATATGTACCTGATGGTGATCTTGTTTATGGCTCTTGAGTCTGTACACATTATCCATCCTCCTTCCTTCTTCAGACTCAACATAGTTGGTACTGCACATGGACTCAAGATTTCTCTGACCAAGCCCTTGTCTAATAAATCTTGGACTTGTCTCTTTTGCTCCTCATTCTCTTGAGGTGTCAATCTGTATGATGCTTTGTTCAACAGACTTCCTCCTATTATTAGATCAATGAATTAGGTAACTCATCCACTATTATGTTAGCAAAATTATCCAACAGATCCTAAACTTCCTCAGGAAAATCATCCTTAGAATTACTTGTAAGGAAAACTATGGGTTTCCTCACCACAAAAAATTGCATCTCCTATTCCTTCTTAACTTCACTCAAGATTTCCTTCCCACTCATGAGAAGTATACTTGTGATGGCTTCTTCCTTTACTTTCTTCTCCTCTATTGGTAGCAACATGTGTGTCCTACCATTCTTCTCCAAAGTATAATTATTTTTTCTCCCATCATGAATGACATTCCTGTCAAACTTCCATGGTCTCCCCAACAAAACATGACATACATCCATGGGAATCACATCACATAGAAACTCATTTCTATATCCTCCTATTTTAAATTCAACGAGGCATTGTTTAGTGAGCATTACCTAGTGATCACCTTTTTGCAACCATGAGACTTTATATGGATTCGAATGTGCAGTTATCTCCAGCTCCAATTTCTCCACCATCTCTGTGGATACTAAGTTATCAGTGCTCCCACTATCAATTATCACTTTGCATACTCTATCCTTAGTCTTGCAAGAAGTCATGAACAAACTACTCATCTGCACTGGATTTTCAACCTCTGGCTCTGGTTTCAAGATAACCTTATTCAACATCGGGGATCTTCCATTTTCTGAACCTTATGCTTCAACATTCAGCTTCTGCACTTTTGAAATGTGAGCTTCACTTCCTTCTTTCTTTTTCTCGGGACATTCCCAAGACATGCGTCCTGTCTTTCCACAGGCATAACACCTTACCTCTCCTCCTATTCCTCTTCCTCTTCGTCTAGGAAAATAATTTCTTCCACTACTCTATATCCCTCAGGAACTTCCTCCTCTTTCTGAGTGACTATGTGGTTTATCAGTCTCACCGTTGGGCTTCTGTTCCTTGTTCTGGACAATTCCCTTACCTCTGTTTGGAATTTTTCCTCTCCTTCACTGGCTTTGTTTTCTGACCAACTTCTCTTCTGCCTTCAGTGAAATATGATAGGCATCCTCTACCGTCCTCACTTTCATCATGTTGATTTCATTTTGGATCGCATACCTCGGGCCATTTATATACCTGGAAACTTTTCATCATCTTTCTCCCTCTGTCTAGTCCTGATGTTCAGTCTATAAAACTCTTCTATGTACTCTTTCACTGCCATTCCTTATTTTCTCAGGTTATGCAATTTCCTAAACAAATTTATCTGATAATATTTGGGTATGAACTTAGCCTTTAGCTTGGCTACCATTCTGTCCCAACTCTTAATCTTTTGCTTACCTTTGCTTCACATATTAGCCTACAATTCATCCCACCATATCGTTTCATGTCCTTTTAATCTGGTGACAGCATGTCTCACCTTCTTCTCCTCATTGACGCCTTTATAGTCTAAATACTTATCCATTGCCCATATCCAATCAAGTAATTCTTCAGTATCTAGATTGCATTCATACATCAAGATGTTTATATTTTCTCTAGCTCCCAATTTGACAACCACTCTCAATAAGATTTCCTTGACAACATGTTCCCCTGCAACTTCTTCAACTTTTATTTCTTCGCTTTCTTCATCACTAACGTCTCCAACATCAGGTGCTCTCCTTTGATTTTTCTCTATTGCATCCAACCTTGCATGAAGTTCTCTCATTTCTCTTTCTACAAATAAATTTGCTACATGTGGCTCTACAAGTATTCTAGGTGGCATTGTGCTAACCTTTTATTCACTCACACAAAATACAATTTGAGATATTTAAGCTCTGATACCACTTGATGTAGACCCCCCTTCTCTCCTCGAGGTTGTGCTACCTCCCAGTCAAGGATCTTCAACTACCTGATATGGATTAGCTTCTCGAGGCCTTGTTGGCCCCAAACTGAATTAAACACAGGCCCTTTTATCACCTTAGGCACGGGTTGTATGGCACCTGTGGGTCCCTTGCCTTAGCACTTTAAAGTCTTGAGATTTTAGGCGTTATCTCCTTCCACTAGTCCCTTTCCACACATGAACTCGGGCTATGACCTAGGGATTAACCTCTTGAGTGCTTTGTAAGTTCAGGTTTTGACGTTCTTAGCAACGTCTGCACCCTTTTCGTTTGAACCCCGAATCGCAAACTCACCTAGGAATATCTACGGTTCTCATCTCTCCCACCATGGATGATTTTAAGGATGGAAATTTATTTTAAAATGTGGAAACCTTGGTGAATCTTACTAATCCTTCATATGCCAACTATAAATGTTTGGCGATTTTTTTGTAAAAATATTCAAATTTCTAAGGATTTTGTATAGTTTTTATAAAATTTTGGCAATTTTTAAGGTAAAATAATTTTATCCTATAGAATTTGGGCGAATCATTTTTAAAACAGCGAATCTCATTTTTGGAAAAACCATCGAAAATTAGCCCATGAGAAAAAATTAGCCCCTAAAATCATCCTTGTCTCCCACAACCAACGACTGTGATCCATTCGAACTCTGGTCTTCGGGAGTTTAACATGTCTTAACACTCCTCTTCTCCGAACTATTATGTACCTGGAATCGTAGATCCAGCGCCATGTGCCTCTCTTGATCGACGACTGAGATTCTCCCCTTACTTTTCTTCAGGCAACCTCTCTTTCCCCTTAGCTCTTCTTCGAATTTCATGAACTGGTGATGTGTGTCCTTCCAGATCAACGGTTACGATCTACTCCGCTAGCTTGGCCTTGGGGAGTCTCTAGGTATTCCGCCTTTTCCTTTAATTCGAAGGACTCTACCTCCAAATTTTTTGTATCTCCGCCATGTATCCTCTCTAGGTCCAATGATCCATATCTTCGAAGCTCTACCCTCCCAAATATCCAATCTACTGCCACGTATCCCCTCTTCAACAAACGACTTGGATTTATTTCGCACTCTGCAACTTTGCAAGAATTGTTATCTCTTGGCGCAAATTCTCCGAGACGGTTCTTCCCAAAATTGCTTATCCACTGTCACGTCTCCACCTTCCATCGAACGGTTGGGATCTCTTCGTAGCTTCGGACTTTGGTGTTTTTCACCCTTCTACACTCCAAACCTTATGGTTCACGAATTTCTGAAAGAAATCATAGCTAACCACCATGTAACTTCTCCCAGATCAGACAATTTGGAATGATTTCGCTTCTCCTGGGTGGATCTTGATTGTCACTATGAAAAACCTTAAAGGGATCCTCCCTTTTGAATATTTCTCCTGTTAACTTTTTGAAACTTGTCTTCCTCCAAACCTTTAACTCTTTAAAGGGTTTTCTTCGACACTTAGTCGGATTTCGGATCTGTGCACACATTGCAATAGATCTTCACACATATTTCTACGAGCAACCTCTCGAGCTACTCCTCCTGAGATTCTGGTTCAAAACTCTGTCGACGCACTTCTTGCAGACGATATGCACACTCTTCATATAAATTCCACATTATCTCTTCTGAGCTCTGAGTCGAATTAGACTCTGTCAATGCACTCCTTGCACACAATACACACTCCTTGCATAAGCTCATGGAAGATAAACAATTGAAACTTATCTAATGTTTCACAGATTCATACATTCAACAAGGTAATTCATGCATTCATTAGTGTAATTCATGCATGCATGAAAACAAAAAATAACAAAGAACAGAACATAAACAAAAATCCTACCATTCACTGAAATAGACAAGAAATAGTGACAAATGCATTTGGGTCAATATTTCTCTATTATATTCATCTGAATCTACATGAGATATAACAATATTCAACAACTTCTAATTAAATTTCAACAACAACAATACTCAACTAATTCGTAGCTACCCTCATGTTCAATAGCCTCATTTGGGAATACAACACCTCTACTTATACCAGAGGGATCCTAGGGTTCCCTCCAACTACCTATATTCTCGAAGTAAAAACTAACTACCACTTAAGCACCATTACATTAAAATCTCAGAGTGAAACTCCCAGATCTCATGTGATCGTTTTAGCTTCCAAGCGTTTTGGTCTTCTTTAATCATCCGTTCAAAACGATTTATAGGAAACACCATTTTTTAGAATCTCAACAATAATTCGAAAGGTGTTCTAGGGCATTGAGTTGTCTCTCCACGTGTGTTTTTTTGAGATTCTCCTGCATCATCTTCGAGCATCGTTCTTCAGTGTTGTTCCAAGGCCTTTTATGGTTTTCACGCCATTTTCTCATATCCTTCTTTGTCTTTGCTAGAATGGTGGCATCTTATCTCTGAAAAGAGACGTGTTCGCTACTCGCATTGGAAAGAATATGATTTCAGAATGAGGCTGCAAAGGAATTTTTATCATAAAGAAAATCCAAAACCCTAACCTCGGAAGATGAAAATCCAACAATTGTTTGGACCCCGTTTTGGGTAGTTTGGTGTATCAACTTCTCGGGGGCGTAACTTTGGCATACGATCTTTGTTTGGGGCGCAAGGTAGCTCGTTGGAAAGGTATCATCGAGGAGATTCATTTTTGGGTATCAATTGGAGCCTTTAGCTATAATTGAGAAGCTCAATCCAGAAAAACCTTCATTTAGGCCCTCAAAATAGCCCCGAAAGTTAAAAACTACTAAAAATAGTAATTTACCAAAATTGCCAAAACATTATTTTGAGCCAGTTGGAAAAGATGGGTGGCCACTGATATCCACCTGGATCATGTAATTTTGAAATATTTACTCAATCAATAGATCAATGTAGTTTTCTATCTTGAAACAATGCTTCATGTATTTATATGTATTGTATTTACATTATATAAGAGAGAACTCATCACATTTGGTTTGTGTGTAATAACAATTTCTACTCTCCCATTTATTTTCTTTGTTTCATCGAAATATTTCACTAAGTAGAAGAGGTTTAAATTCACCCTCCTTGCAAAAATGTATGGTTATGAAAACCTATCATTTTTATGCTTTGAACAATATTTATGAAAGATGCATGATGTTTGTTGTATTTTTATATGAGAGAAATGTTTATCTTCAAATTTGCTCCCCTATAATTGAAAATCCATCAGTGATTCATTAATTAATTCTTAGAAGAGTGAACACATGTGGAAATTATTTATAGCCCATTATACATTGCAAGCAAACATTAATAGTTCTACAGTAGTTAGAGTTAAGGGCCCTATCCTAAGAACTATTTTAAACTTGGTCACCTATTATAACACACCCGACCCCTAGATATTATTTTAAGGGGTGGGACATCAAAATTTTTCTTTTCCTAACTATATCAAATCCTAATTCTAATATCTCCATTGGCTACTCCTCACCACGATCTTTCTAACGGTCACCACCACACTAAAATTTGAGCTCTGTTATGCAAGTTATTGCCTCCCGAAGTGACCCGGGAGTTATTAGTTGGGGTATTCGGCATTTAGCGTTGAATGCCCCTTTTTATTACTCCCTGAAGTCCTGAAATCTTGCCGCATGTCCTTGGAACTTCGATGATTGGTGTTCGACATTTTGCGTTGAATGTCCCTTTTTCAGAGTTTGATGTTCGACAATCGGTAACCGTCGTCCTACATTTTCAGCATTTCAGCCATCAAAAGTCGTCATTGAACGTTCGTCATTCGGTGATCATCATTGAACATCCCTTTATTATACTACACCCCTATATTCAGAACTATCGAAGTTATCTAGACTCCTAGAGCCCAGGACACATCACCAACCACGTTGGCCAGGAGAGCAAAAACCACAAGATGACACATGGCAAGGGCTAGGGGTGACACGTGTCCTCATTAGGGGTGACATGTGTCATTCTCTAATAGGAATAAGGGTTCTGTGAATCAGCCATATCTAGGTGACACGTGGCACCTAAGTTGCAAGTCCACATCACCCTAGATGACGTCAATGAGCCACATCAGGCCTTGACATACAATCTTCTCACTTATTTCAACTATCATGGTCGAGATATGTCCATGTAGATCCATAGATCTATGACTTATGTTACTTCGTAGCTTCGATATTTGGAGCTTACCAACTCCTCACATCGAAAATACCTCCAAGAGACAAGTCTCTAGACTCTCGAATCTAGCGCCACGTGTCCTCTACCTATCAACAGTTAGGATTCACTTCGTTGTTCACGATTTCATCATTTTTCACACCTTGAAAACTCTTGGCCAAGTTCCTATAGAGTACCAAGTCTCTAGACTATAGGATCTCTTGCCATGTAGCCTCTCATCCAATGGATTTGGTTCAATGCAAAACATTCAACATGGGACAAGAGGGGCCACATGTCACTCCATGATGAATTCCCGATTGGTTGGACAGTTAGGAGGGGTGTTCAATAGATTTATTCGATCAACGGTTGAGAGGGATCTCAAAGGATCCAAGGATCGATGGTCCACGTTACTTTGAAAGTTCAACATTCGGGAGTTTCGATGCTAGACCACTTCTATTCTCGTGAAGTGGAACTTTGTCGAATAACTTAACGCTACCCTTCCTAAGTCTGATTTGACGGTTGAGAGAGATATCCACTAGATCCCCATATCAACAGCCCTCATCAATTCACAACTATGGCCTTCAGTTGTTTTCGAGGGTTGTGGTGTCATAAGTTCTAAAGTCCGGAAGCCAAAATGGCTAGCTCCTTTTGGACTAGCACAAGGTTCCCAGACCCTAGTCATATGGATCCCCCAATGAACCTTGAGATATAAGCTCTACTCTTAGCCGAGATTTTTTTAAGGTAAAAACACCCCTAGAACTATGAACTCCGAACTCCTGGAGCTCCGAAGCCAGGGAGACTTAGCTCCTTTCATCTAGTGCAAGGTTCCCAAACCTTAGTCATATGGGTCCTTTGGAAATTCTTGTGGGATAAGCGCTAATCCTTTTTTCAACAAATGGGTTAAGTACATGGGCATCATCCCTTGGTTAGATGGGTGTATAGTCTGAAGGAAACACCATTTTTCTCATAGAGTTGAACTTGGCATTCCCGCTAAGGTAAACTCAAAATATTGGCAGGACTTAGACGTTTTAGTTAATCTTACCCCAACTCTCCTGCGGTTTCACATCCCATAACTCTCTAGCAGTTGAACTGAGGTAAATCGAATACCAAGTAAATACAACAGTTTATAGAAGCAAATGAGCATTTCTAATAACTTTTCAAACATTGCAAGACTTAATCATAAACACAAAAATTCAATCATCGCATCCAATGTATTACACAGAGTATGAAAATACTTTCAAAACTGGAAAATGTGAAGCGACTGTTGAAATGGATGCCTGTTTCCTCCCAACCATAGGCACAACCAATCATGACAAATTTACCACTGGACACCCCCAAGCTATACCATGATTCTCTAAGAGACATTTTTTCTCCTTTCTCCATGACATTCAGGGACGAAGGTTACTCTCCTCCTCCCATAGGAGCTTAGAAACCTGTTTTCTCTACTCCAAATAAGGAGGTCTGGACAAGCAATTCCTCAGTCACTCATCAACCTCCTTTATCATCTTGTATCGAAACCCTACCCAAGGCTTCTTACAGCCAAAAAAATCTTGCTTCTCTACTTTTCTCTCAACTCCAGAGTCGAAACATGCTCACTTCTCTTCTTTGGAGATTGTTTTCTCTATTTTGCCTCTTGCATATATGTATCTGTCCCCCACATTACCTCCTTTCTTTCCTTCCTCGGCAAGGTTGCGTGGGTCCAAATCCCAATTCGTGGTTAGGCCTATAAGCCTTACAGATGGGCACCCTACCCCATCTCCTCATTAAATATTGAGTATGGCCTTCCAACTACCATCCTGACTGGTATTTCATTTATGGGTCAGAGGACTATTGAAAAATTACACCTTGTAGGTACTGGTCTGGTGAGGGTCATCTCAACCATTCTTTGTTTCCCCTCACCATCTCTCTCATATCATCCATGATCTATCTTGGAAAACTCCCCCCTTTCAATAGTTTTGTAACACATATCCAATTTCTATCAATAACAAAAAATTCATACATTGATCCTTTTACATAAAGGTTCATCAAATCAAACATTCACACATATTTAGTTTTCCATAGTCTCTTGGCCAGTTATAGTTATATTTACAAACTGGGGGAAACAGGGTCATTACACTTATTTAACCATACCTATCACTCCTTTCCTCTCAAAAAGAAATTTATAATGAGCTTATCAAAAAATTGATGTTGGTAATTGTAAAGAGTGAGGGAAAGTTAATAATATTAATCTTTTTTGTGTCAATTTTTCTTAATCTTTAGATGTCTTGAGTAAAACTTTGTTAAAGAATGGAGAAAGTAGGAATTCTAGTTGAGTAGAGAGAAGTGAATTGACAGTGTTGATAAATGATAAAATTGGAAGAATGAAAGTCAACATTGATAGTAATATCCCTCTCTCCAACATTCTTCGTATGGATCAAGAAGAATGGGGTAAGATGAACACAGATCACAAGTTATGCTTTGTTGTTGTGGACTTATGGAAGATGTTTTGGTATTAGCAAATCACAAAGATAGTTTCCAAAGACATCTTGATTCTTGACGCCCTAAAAAAAATACAGTTACTTTAAAGTGAAAGAAATGTAGAAAACAAAAACAAAGGTAATGGTAATAGGTACTTGTGATACACATTTAATGGTAACAAGATGAAGGTAGTTCCTTAGTTCAACTTTGTGGAGAAATAGGTAGTAGGGGGCACAAACCCCTCTATTCTATGGAGAAAAGTTCAAATATGGAGATGGAAATCAAGGAAGTTGCTCTTTGGAAAATTAGTACAAGAATTAATTTGTTGTGGTCGTCATGTTTGGGCTCTAGGCCTCTCAAAATAATCTTGGAAGAAAGTTGAGAGGGTTTGGAAATAATTTTTATTAGAGGAACTAGGAGTTAAAATACAAACTCCTTACTCTATAATGTTAGCGATAACCAAGATTTTACATTTATAAGGATAAGAATTAACCCAATTTATTAAATATATTATCAAAATAAAGTATGTGGATACAAACATATTTCCATGGAAATCAAAGATTGCATCTCAATATAAGGATTAGTACCATGAAGAGATGAAATGGATTGAAAATGGGAAAGAAGAAGATTTTCTAGATGAACCATTGACCATTTGAGACTTAGTACAAAAGAAGGTAATTGAGAAGTTGTGGCAAGGACCTAGTTAGAAAATGAAATTCTATCCATGTGAGATTAGTCGAAGGATTACTTACACAAAACAACACTAACTCAAAGAGAAAAATCTTTATGTTTAAACAACATTTACTTTGTCAATTTAGGTTAAGTTCTTACTACCTAGAAGTGGAAATGGGGAGATGGAAAAATATAAATAGAGAATAACTTATATGTTTACTTTTAAAACAATAAGAAATTAAGGATGAGATGCATGTGCTGATATATTGTCCTATGTATGAACAAGTAAGATGAAAACACTCAATTTGACACAAAAATTTGAGTAGTTTACATAGCTTATTGAGTTTGCCAACAAAATGACCATGCAATTATATTAAAAATGTTTGAAAACATTTCAAAAATAAGAATATTGTAATTTGCGATATCCTTGTAATTTTCAAAAAATTACATTTAACTCAAAAAGTTGACCCAAAAGACTATATATACAAAATTCCAAAAGACTATGACTATATATAAAAATCTATAACGCACTTTTTTTAAATCCACAAAAATTGCAAGGTTCTTTAACACCATAAATGGTGTTTTTAGATTTGTTCATGTTATATTTACTCAAAATCTATTAAAAATATCACTTAAAGTCACCATTAAGCATTATTCTATCGATATTATCCCCTAATATTTAATGATCAAACTCTTAATTGTTTGCATAATGAAAAAAATATATCTCTTGAAATTAACTTTAACTAATTTTATAAAACTCTAACTAATTCAACAAAACTCTAATTTCTAAGTGCATTTCTCCTTATTGTATCAAATCTATGTTGAATTTATGAGGAATTTCTTACACTTTTTTCTTGTATGAAAAATAAGATTCTTCACTATAATGGTGCATGTGCTAATTAATTCAACAAAACTCTAATTTCTAAGTGCATTTCCCCTTATTGTATCAAATCTATGTTGAATTTATGAGGAATTTCTTACACTTTTTTCTTGCATGAAAAATAAGTTTTTTCACTATAATGGTGCATGTGTTATCACAATCTATAATTTATAATAGTGAGGTAATTGAACTACTACTTCAAATTTTCGAAAAATCATTTTAGCCAAAATAGTTTAGAACAGGTTAAGGTTGTTGTTATATGTTTTGTCTCCATGGTAGAAAGAGAAATTACATGTTTTTTCTTCAAACTCTACACTATAATCATTGCCAAGACTGAAGCAAAATCTAAAATCCAATCCTTGATCATGTATTGAACCAATCCAATCTAAATCTAAAAATTGAATTGATTCAAAACTCTTTGTTGTTTTGTAATGAATGACATGAAGATCTGGATTATGCTGAAAATGAAATGAGACAAAAACAAAATATACAAAAAAGAACACAGAAATACAGTGAAACCTCAACTTCTATTAATAAATAAGATAGAAAAACATTGTAGAACACAAAATGGCAAAATGGAGTAGATAATCTCAGAAAAGAAAGAGATGCTGGCTATGCTTCATTTGCAACAACATTTACATCACACTCAATCGCATGCTTAAAGGGCCTCCTTAACCTCAATTATATATGAGAGAGTGAGAGGAGAACAATTCTCATGATGCATGTGGGATAAATTAATCTATATTTATAAAATGGCATAGGCATTTAAAACACTAGGAATTCCCAGGCGGTCACCCATCCCGATATTACTCTAGCCCAAGCGCACTTACCTACAGAGTTCTAATGGGATCCATTGAATTAACGCTATGTTGTAGGAATGAACATAAGACCACTAGGAAATCATTACATGATGTGTGTAATTAACAAATGAATATGGTATTACATTCCATTCCCCATCAAAAGGGTGAATATCATGGTTTATCAAACCCATAGGCTTGAAATGTTGATCCAGTGGAAAAGGTGGTTGGCCACCAATATACACCTGGATCATTCCTCCCCCCTTAGGAAGCACTGGTCCCCATTACATCAATTTCCCTCGGGAGATGGGGAAACTTTTGTTGAATCTAAACCTTAGTGAGTTGCTTGCATTGTTGAAGTAGATGTCTTTCTTGTACGTTTCCTATGGAAGGATGTCATGAACCTGTTAGAGGTGTTGGATCCGTTCAACAAATCTAGCTGCAGGATCTTCCTTGGTATGAGTGTGGGAGGACACTGTCAGTGAAGATGAAACAAGAAGAGCTATATCAATGGGGGATAATGGTTGGAATCCCAAGCACACCTGAAAAGGGTTGTGTCCAATAGATTTATGTTGAACATATGGAAGACTCTCGTTCTCTCTATGATCCTCTACAATATTGTCAATCTAATTCTATTGGATAGAAACACCTTGGGACAAGGCTATAGTGGTTGCATTGACCTCATGTTCACTGTCTAAATGGATCATGAAGAGGGAAAAAATTGTGGTCTGAGAGATTACTTTGCATTATTGTTTTTTTGAGATCAATGAAGTGGAAGTAGTCGGAGCTACCTCTGGTACCCTATAGAGCTGACCTCCCAAAGTAACAATGACATTATGGGGTTGAGACTCATAAATAGTGTGATGTTTCCACATATATGGTTTTCCTAAAAGTCATCATAAACTTCAATTGGGGAAACATCACACACTACCTCATCCTTGAAGGGCTTGATGCCATAGGATAAGTGACATTGCTAGCTGACATAGATGTCTCATCCCCAGCTCATCCATCCAATGATGTATGGTTGGGGATGTGGCATCATTTGCAACTTCAATCTGTTGAAAACCTTGGCTGATATCAGGTTCTTCTGACTCTCACTATCAACAATAAAATGCATTGGGGTCCCCTTTACCCACATCTGTGAGTGGAAGAGGCACTCCCCCTACTCAAGCTCCTCTAGTTCTCTTGGTTGTATTGTTGTGGTCACAATGGTAACAGTCGGTTCTGTATCAATGATTTGTTTCCCTTTATTATGATCTGGATTATACTCCAAGTTCAGTTCGAATTTGTTTTCTTTGAGATCGATCACCAATGATTGTTTCAAGCGACATTCATCAGTGTTGTGCCAGGGGATTTTGTGGAACTCACACCACTTTCCAATGTATTTCTTAAACTTCTTGTTACCCTTGTTTTCCTATGTCTTGGACTGGCTCTCTTGAGGTTATCCTTCCTTGTTGATATTTCCTCCATTCTGTGAGTTAGGTTTTTGTTTTCCATGCTCATGTTGTGGCGTATTTTCAAACACAAACTCTCGCTTACTTTACTGCTTAAAGTTTTGATCGATTTTGACTTCATATCGATAAGAAGCTCCTAGTGAGGAGATGTCCAAGAAATTTATATGTGTTTGGATGTACCTGTGCAAACCACTATGGTACTTCAAGACCAAGTGTCACTCCAAGTCATTGATACCCAACTTTGAGAGCAGGGTATGAAATATTTTAGTGTAATCCAACACTGTCTAGTCTCTTTTCTAATGTAGAGTCATCCATTTCATGTATTGGTCATCATAGTTTTTGATAGGGTAGAAATCATCCTTTAGGGAATCTACAAAGGCCTCCAAGTGGGTTCTCTTTCAAATGGTGTAGATTCACTCGCGGTGTACCTCTCCTAGTAACCTTCCCACAATCTATGACATGGGGAATGGATTTAAGGAGCATGCAGGTGATATTTTCACTTTCGAATTTTTTTTGGACAGAGTAATAAGATTCTATCATATTCAATCATTTTTCTAGAGCATCTCCATCTATCTGGCCTTCAAAAAAGGGGATATCAAAATTGACTTGTAACTTGAAGGGTGCAACACCTATGAAATGGATGCTTGTCTAAGATGCCTTGGTTGCTGCCATCAATATTATTCAAAGGATCTGAGTCAAGTTGTCCATCATCTCACCCCTTTATAGTATGAGGGATTCTTCGAGCAACGTCTTGAAAGGATATCCTTCTTTTTCATCTCTCTTTTCTTCCTCCATGGGAGGTCACTCGGTCTTGAGAGAGCAGTTGTCCTCAAGTTAAACCAGCTTGAGATCCAACTCTCTATACCCTGATCTCGTAGGGGACCTACAATGATAAATGACAAGGAGAATATTGCTCTGATACCACTGATCTGGATTATCCTGAGAACGAAATGAGACAAAAACAAAATATATAGCAGAGAACACAACAATACAATGAAAACCAACTTTTATTAATTAATAAGACATAAAAACACTATAGAACACAAACTAGGAGAATGGGGTAGCTTATCTCTGAAAATAAAGAGATGTTGGCTACAATTCATTCACAACAAGCTTTACATCACACTCCATTGCATGCTTAAAGGGCCTCATTCACCTCAATTATAGATGAGAGAGTTAGAGGAGAACAATTCCCATGATTCACGTGGAATAAATTAATCTAAGTTTATAAAATTCCATAGGCATGTAAAACACTAGGAATTCTTGGGCGGTCACCCATCCCAGTACTACTCTAGCCCAAGTGTACTTAACTGCGGAGTTCTAATGGGATATGGTACATTAACGTATGTTGTAGGCATGTACATAAGACCATTAGGAAATCATTACATGATTTATGTAATTAGAAAATGAACATGGTATTACATTATATTCCCCATCAAAAGGGTGAATATCATGGTTTATCAAACTCGTAGGCTCGTAACATTGATTTAGTGGAAAAGGTGGTTGGCCACCAAGATCCACCTGGATCACATCATCAACTTAACCTATGATATACAAATGCATTTTTTGTCTCTTTCATATGATTGTTTTGTGGATCCACCATAAATTTATGTTAATCCCCTGACGATAAACCTCATTAATTATTTACTAAGTTATTTTGTATCCCTTTTGTCTCATACATATACATCAAGGAGATTCATTTGAAGTATCATCTTACCTTGTGCATTTGATATATTGTAATAATCAATTACCCTCTTGGAGAGGTTGCTCATTTATTCACTATTTCACTTGATTTAGGTGTAACATTACTAAATTGGATCTTTTTTATGGTTATTTGGATATTTGGTCAAAAACATTTAATATCAAAGAAGACGATTATTGGTTTGTCTCCTTCAAATTATTTTTTTTACCATTTTCACTCTAAATTTCTTTTTAGGCCATTGGAATTGCATGGAAATTTCAAGATTGATAACTTAAAGAGAAAAGTACATTAGGTAAAAAAATTAACACATTAGGAGAACAAGAGGATTGAGTCCCAAACACTTGATCATTCATCACTCCAAGATCTGTAGCATTGTGATTTTCACTCAGAACCAAGGAACTAGTTCAATCCCAAGATCGATATGAGTAAGTTTGATTGTAATGATTCCATGACATGGATTTTCTATATTGAGAAATTCTTTGATTTGTACTAAGTGCCAACTTTACAAAATGTAATTGTTTCATCCTTATATTTTGAACCTAATCATTTTTTGTGGTATTGAAGGCTTTGTGAATGTAAAAATGACTCTATTGTCTCTTGGCCTATTTTTTATGGAATAGTTTTTCACACGTTATGGATATAGTATGAGAAAAAAAAAATTTAGTCAATTGACAAATCTCATGCAAAGAGATATAATTATAAAGCATACTCAATAGTTTCAATAGTTGAGTCATAGAGGGAAGGAACTTCTAGAGGAAAAATCATTGGATCTCTTTGTGGGTAGTTTAAAGGAGATAATTGTTATGAGGAAAATCTCTCTATGGCTAGGGGTAAACCACAACAGACAAAAATGACTACAAAAATCAACTCTAATCTCAAGTATGCTATATAAACAAATATGCTAGAAAGACAAGATAAAAGGCCTACCTCGTCCAAACGTTTGATGAAGTCCATCATTGAGCACCTGACCCAAAGAAATACACCTGCAACTAGTCCTCAACAACCAAGAAACAAAATCATATGGTGATAATATATAATGTTAGCACATTCAATAGCATAATCCATCAACATTCATAACAAATACGCCCATGGAATAAATATTCAAATATTTGTAGGATATTAATTGGATGATAAAAGGGTATTTCTATTAAAATGTAATCAACATAAGTGAATGAATTACAAACTTACATGTCGGCACAATTCAGAACCAAGAAACTAAGTTCCTTCCAGATGGGCCTCCACCACTTCAATCCTCCACCAAAGGAAATATCATATAAGAGATACAATGAGGTTCTCAATCACGTAGGGAAGAGCTTGGGGGATGAACAATGTGTTCAGACATAAAAGGAAAAAGGGATGCAAACTCAATATGAAGTGAATAATTTCTCGAGAGTAACTTTTCTCTCAAATTTGAATTCTTCTCCTCTTTTCCGTAGCTCGGATTTGGCCCATTTGTAGCCTTCAAGTGGAACTGAATGGTCAATTCAAAACGTTTAAAGTATATGGAAGGCCAAGGATCATATATCTCATGATGTGACATGGAAACCTGACACCGTTTTTTAATTTTATGCACAAATCCAGATGTATGCAGGTTGTAGTGGTGCAACCTATGTTTACGCATGTTGTAATATAGGTAGGGCGTGTATATGTGGAAAAATAATGTTTTTAGCTCTGTAATTTGCAAAAAGGGACTTCAAGTCTACATAGGGAAATGGAAAAAGGCCCTCTGTGCAAGTTTGCATAGGGTGAGGAAAATATTTCTATAAAAGATGCCCCCTAATGTTTGAGGTCAGAGGAGTATCTGCGATGGTCGAAATAAATTATAATACCTAGAAGTGGAGTAAAGGGGACTCAGCTGGAAGAACTAGTTTCTCATTACAATCTGTACTGGCTTTGCATACATGGCTTCCAATTTAAATTACACTGTAGATCGATGTGAAAATATACGAAACAATTGTCCATGGCCACGAAAAGGAAATAAAAATGTGGATACATGCCAAAGGCTGTCATAGTCACAAAAAATGCCCAGTAAAACTAGTCTCAAAATCAAACTGAAGATATCTGTATACAATGGAGTACAATATGATCTCCCATGATCACTGAAGTCACACAGGTACTGGTCCAATAAAAGGTAGCAACAACTCAGGAAATATGTGACTATAAATTGATGTCTTCAAGTCTTCTACACAATCCACCAAAGGTGAAAGTCTATATTGTGTGAATAAAGGAGTTGAGGTAAAACACCATGAGACTTCATTTGATTACCTGTCATTGAGGTATATCGTTAACAAACATGAGAGAAACTACTGATAATGAAAGTAGGTATCAAGGCATCAAGTACATTATTACAAGTGTGAATAAAGGAGTCGGGGTCGAGCACTTGAAGAATCCATTGATCATGAGACATTAATGTATTCTCAACTGTCTATGGTGAGAGAACCTGCCACTAATGAATGCAAGACTCTAGGTACTCATAGGACTCTAGGTCTCATCTCCAAAATAGATGAGCTGAAGTCGATGGAAGGAGACCCACTGAAAGGAGATCATTAAGGCATATCTCATCATTCAACACGAGGTACAGAGTAGGAGATTAATGATTTGGAGGAAATTGGACGAAGAACATGTTCACAAATCGACGAGCCTGTGCATCTTTCACGTGTGTCAGGTGCAAGCGGTACACAAAAAAAAACCTCTGAATAGCATCCAATGAGGAAAAATGTTGACAAAGGTGAGGAAGCCACCAATAGGGCTAATGGCATCCAAGACACTGCCCAAATCCCAATGTGTGAATAGATGTCTTGTCTTAGAACACAAGGGAAACAACCTAGTCAGTGACCAATGATGAAATTTCAATTGTTGGGTTCAAGTTTACCTACCAATGAGGAAAGTAGAACTAAGGTGCGTTATAGGAATACACATTCATGTGATTCTGACACAAACTGAGGGTATAGCTGACATGCAAAATCAAGAGTTATGAGGAATGGCTGACACATGTTGATAGACATCCTTTGAACAAGAGCATGAGACATATGGAAGACTTTGGAAACATTGACTCAATGATGAAACTTTGAGATGTAGGAGGCATGCATCAAAATCTCCATAGGGATTGGAAGAGTAACTAGTCAGGGGAGTAAACTCTCTGTAACGAGATTAGCTACCTAAGGTCATGTTAAACCCAAAATTTTGATGACAATTAGACTCAAAAATTTTGTTCTCTGTTAAAAGACGACATGACTATTGCCGATATAAGGTAATACTCCCTTCCTGCCCATCGCGAGTAAACAAAACTAGTGTTGCGAGTAAGAAAAACTAGTTTCAGCAGTGGAACATACCTATGCTCAATGAAAGGAGGTGCATGAGGGAGATGGACACTCGAGGGAATGTTTCCTTCTGGGTATAGGGTTTCAAAATTCAAAGGATATAAACAAGGCTATGCTTGGTTGAGAATGCATATTGCTGAGGTAAATGAATTATAACGCAAAAGCGAGAATCAACAATAGGCTCAATACTACAAGCAAGGGCATGAGATGAAATCACAACTTAACGCAAAAAAATGTCATTTTTCATAATCTTAGTCTTCTTGGTATGAAAAAGGGATAAACTTGCACCAAATAGACGTCCTTTCAAATCCAATTTATGAGTGTGAAAGAGACAAGTGCACTCGGCAATATTTTTTATTTTTGAAAACAAGTTGGAAAAGAGCTTAAATCAAACTCGCTTGGGAGTCCTATAGGTACAGGTCAACATGTTTATGAGTGAGAAATGAGGTTCAACATAAATTCATGTGTTATCTATAAGGGACTCTCGATCCTATGAAAAAAATATTTGCATGGGCACCGAATGAAGCAGAGGATCTAACTAGGGTACCCATGTTTGGTAAGTCTCTACCATTCGATAACGACACTTCTAGTTGTAGATAGAAGGTTTTGTGTCACTATAAAATGGGTTCCTACCTAAGGCATATGAGCGATAGTCATAGGACGATGAAAATGTGCATGATGGAATGGATACATATCGTATATGTCGGGTAATGAAAATATCTGTCACAAGTTACGAATGGGCGACATGGTGCTAAAAACCACAAGAATCCCTGGATAAAACTACAAAAACCAACTCAATCCATTGTCGTATTATTCCATTAGGCCAAAATATTGTCTAAAACTATGCAAAGTGGGTAAAACAATTCTATAAATAGTAAAAAAGACCAAATTTACTATACCATTTGTACTTTTTACCCAAATAGCGGAGTTTGGACCAAATTGCCTCTGAACTTCAATTGGTGATTGTGGGAGATATGAGTGAGAGAATCAATGACCGTCTGTACTAGGTAATTCCTCTTCCTCTCCTATTTATTTTCAGTGGATTAGATTTTGTAATTAGGTTCCAATTTTTAAGTTATTTAGGGTGCAAATCAAAATTTTAGGTGTACGCAGGCTACAGTTCATTGGGTCGTGTATACGCATGATTATATGCAGATTTCTAAAATAAAACCTATGTATACTCAGCCCTTTACGTGACTGTGAACAAAAAATCCCACATATATGTCCGTAAAAATTGTTTTTTAGTGGTTGCTAACTCAAAAAAGGATTTTTCTCTTGGAGGATGTTGCTAGAGTGGAGGGAAAGGGAACATGGGGAGGTAGATGTTGCAGTAGAGAGAGATCGAGGGGCCCAAATGGCCTTGAAAATATGTGGGTTATATAATTTTTGGGCTCTCAAAGGCATGAGGGACCAAGTGAGATTGCTACAATTGTTCGTGGATTACTGGGATCCAGAGAGTGAGATATTCAACCTTGATGGACAACCATTAAGGATTGAAGTTGAGGACATTTATTTCTTGACGGGGTTGTTGTGTCGGGGTGAGGTAGTTAAAATCTAAGCCCAAGGAGCTGGGAGCGGTATCAAAATAGAGGAATACAAAGACACTCATTGTATTGCAGGGACCGAAAAGGTCGGGAGCCAACTCCCCATTCGAGTGATAAATCATAGGATCAACTTATTTGCACCAAGCATCGAGGCCACTTATGTTCTACTTAGTAGAGTGCTTGAGACCCATGGTGTATCACTGGTGCACCTCACTACTGGCTAACATGAAGAGTCAATTGGCATAATAAAAACAGGGTAGTAAGAGGAACTATGGGTTCAATTCTATCTTGTGTAGCGTTTTCTTCGAGCAGGTTCTAGGCTTGGGACCTAGAGTTTATATTATTCCACATGGACCTCATGATCCAGCCATGGCACGGTGGATCGAGGTGATGAGACGACAGGGGGGAGGTAGGGTGCCCACACCCTACAATGATGACTTCTTCTTCTGGTGGAGATGATGGCTCATAGCTCTAGATGACTACCCTTACGCAGGTATCAAATTTAGAGGAGATCCTGACATGCCATTGCCACCAGGGACTGCCTACGGAGACATAGGTATGTCAAAGTTTTTTAAATATTTCATTTTTGTTGTATTTTTGTATAGGAAAAAAAAATGTTTTTGGATTATGTTAAGTACTAATTATACATGTATGTGATGCAAACGCAAGTCCACAACATCCAGATGGACTTCCACGACATCATCAGAGGCACCGGGGAGATGAGGTAGCAGGAGGAGATGTAGAGACAGTCCTTCAAAATGTGCAGGGAAGCCTATCTCGTTTGAAACAAAGGATTATGATGGTTCGAGTGGAGGATATACTGAAGGCTATGCAACAACAGGGGGTAAGCATTCCCCATACTTGGGTGTGACTCTTTTGGTGTCTCTCAAACTCCATAGTTTTCTATCATGACACTCATTCGGTACCATAGGTGTAGATGTCATGGTTATTATATGATCAGTTGTATATGTATATTGAGGGTATTAGCCCCAATTTTGTAACATAAATATCATATTTTTTGAAATATATATAAAAACACGGTTCTTCGACTTTACTTATGTTACAATGTGTACATTGATGAGAATGTTTTCTTTTCTTTAGTTATGTGACAAATGCCAATCTAAAACAAAATTAGCATATGCATCGGATACATAATTAGAACTCCTAGGTATGTGATGATAAATAATAAAATCAAACTATCATTCCAATAGTCGTACCCATAGTAATCATCGGAGTAAAGTCGGTTCTCGCACGCGATAACTTATTTTCAATTGACATATTATTAACTGGGAGTCTAGGAGAACCTCCAAAGAGAGAATATCATCTGAAATGACACAGTAAAAAATTTCTATAACAACACTATATTCAGAAACATTATTCGTGGATGGACCTAGGCATACGCCACCTCAAGACACCAGTATACCCTCTGGTGAGTAAATAACCCAAGCGACAGAATTCAAGTTCCATGTATGATGATTGGCCCCGTCTGTGAATCCTAAATAGACCGAAGACTTCGTTGACATCTGCCAACCAAGGGAAAACTCGATAAGTAAGCTAAAGACAAAAAATAAAGGGAAAATATATATACACTAAATTACATTAGCATACAAATAGTTACGCCCAAGATTGGGGATCAAGCATAATATATTTTCAAATATAGCCCATTAATGGGCTCAGCCAATATGTTACCTTCATAATCTTCTAATTCATATAAGAGGCCCAAGTCACCCTCAATGTACAACTGAGGTCAGACAAACTTATCATACTAGACCTTGACACGTCTTTTACTCGCTTCGATAGTCGTAGAGGCATTTGGATGTTGCTTGTCAAGATTCTCTAGGTTCATGAGGCATTGTTCGAGATTGAAAATGTTAGGTAGGAGTGCAACTACCAATCTAAGAGAAGGCATTTCACATTAAATATGTAAGATTGACTCCACACTGTGTAATAACTGGAAAGGAGAAAAATTGATGGCAGTCTTTATCGAGGTTCGGTATGCCCAAAGTGTGGGATATATAATGATATGCCAGTCATATTTTATCTAGCTGACAGTTTTCTGCAAAATAGTATTGAGACACTTGTTCACGACCTCTACTTGTCCATTTTCCTAGGGTGGTAAGGGAAAGAATGACCATGATTAAACCCCAACTTAGATGCTAGTTCTTCCATCATTTCATTATGAAAGTGACTTCCATGATCAGTGGAAATATCACTTTGGATTCCAAACCTTGCTATAATTTGATTGAATACGAAGAAGGCGGTAGTATTCCCGTCCGATTTAACTATACTCATGGCCTTGTACCACTTATTAAATTATTCTATGGCCATGATAATGTGTTGATGCCCCCCAGCTGAAGATGGGTTGCAATCCACAAATTTCACCCCCCACTTGGTGAATGGACCGACAATAATGATTGGATGGAGAGGGGCTGGATGCGAGTGCATTTTTTAAGTGAACACCTGGTAGGGGTGACACTTCTTAACCACTTCAATGCAATATTTAAAGATAAACAGAAAAAAATAACCGGATCGCAAATTTTTATGGGTTGTCGCAAGCCTGGATAGATGACCACCACAAGCCCCACTGTGGCAATCATTTAGAACAAACTCGACTTCTTCATGAGTTAAAAAATGATACAATATATTGTCTACTCCTCGATGATAGAGAGTGTTACCAATGATAAGATAGTTCTTATCATGGTATCGTATATGCCCTCAGTCATCTCGCGAGAGATGCTGAGTGAACTTAAAAGTTTGAATATAGAGAACAATGTCTCCATACCAGGGGTCAGATGATGAGACAAGGAAATATTTTTCATCCGCAAATGAATCAACATGAATAACATCCTCATCTAATCATGGGAAGTCAAATATTAACTCTGCAAACACTAGTGATTTCTTGGATTTCACAGAAGCAAAATCGAGATCGAACTCTTGTATGATGACAATCCATTTATTGTACTTTCCCCCTATAATACGCCTGGTAAGGACATATTGAAAAGGATTGACATCGAAAACCACAATAGTTTTAAAAATCAATATATAATTTTGTAATCATTGGACTATGTGAATGACATCCAAAGCTATATTTTCAACGTGAGAATATTTGAGTTCAGGACCGACTAAGTTTCGACTAAGATATTAAATGACGTGCTCACGGAGCTCATCATCCTCCTGAACCAACACCATACCAATTGTCTCTTCGAGTGCGATGACATAAAGTAAGTAATATCTACTATAGTTAGGAGACTTCAGCAGAGGCATCGATACCAAGGATTTCTTTAAAGCATCGAAGGATTCCTTGGCTCACTCATCCCAGATAAAAGGGGTGTCCTTCTTCAAGAGACACATGAAACCCTTATTAATATTGGCATAGTTCACTATAAATCGACACAAAAAGTTATCTTTCCCCTGTAAACCTTGAAATTTTTGAATAGTGCATGGGGGAGTCAATCGAAGTATTACCTCAACCTTTAATGGATCTACCATGATCTCAGTCTTAGAGACTAAAAATACTAGAAGATGACCTGACCTAATGCAAAAGATTCATTTATGAGGGTTCAACCGGATGCGATGATGGCAACATCTTTCAAAAACTAGTTGAAGGTGCTTGGGGTGATGCAGTCTCTTACGGGAGTGAGCATCAAGATCATCAAGATAGGCTTCGACTATATTCTTTAGATAATGAAATGCTAAGGTCATAACACATTGGAAGGTTTCTCCGATATTTTTAAGGATGAAAGGAATATTCCCGTATGCAAAAGTACCTCAAGGGAATATAAATGTTATCTTGTGTTGGTCCTCGGGTTTAATCTGAATTTGGCTATACCCTGAAAATTCGTCCATGAAAGAAAAAACTTTGTTTCCCGCACACTCATCGAGAATATGATCGATGAAGGGTGTCAGGAAGTTGTCTTTAGGACATGCTTTGTTAAAGTAACAAAACTCGATGCATACATGGATGGTTCTTTTATTTTTACTCATAGGAATAAGATTGGATACCCATTTAGTCAATGGAATCGAGTAGATAAAGACAGCTTTAAACAATTTCTATACCTCTTCCTTAATAGTAGGGGCCTCTGGGGATTGACAACTCTAAGATGTTGTCAAACAGGTTTAGAATACGGGTAAGTTTTAATCCTATGTTAGACAATTTGAGGGTCGATTCTTGGCATCTCTTCATATGACCAAGGGAATACATCTCGAAATTCCTTGAAGAGTTTGGTGTAGATCGGGATTTCTTCAGGCGAACAATCTACACCAATGTGTACATTTTCAATCTTGCCATGGATACAAGAGATATTGATCGTGACGGTAGGGGAGATACTCTCCATGATTCCTTCAACATAAATTTCGTGCATATCAAGTGGAACTATGACATGAATGACTATCTCACTCAAAGTAGATCTAAAGTCATCTTGTTCGATTATAAAAATATCTAGGAGAAAATAAGAGCGATGATGCATATCAACCCAAGGTTTTTCAGAACCATTCATGGCTTCTATGATAGCTTCATCTGAAGGAAAAGTCTCATTGAGGCAGTCATGTGAACAAGATGAAAAAGTGGCCCACATGGGCTCCAGAACAGGATCCTCCTCATCCGTCTGCGAGGCAATAGGATCCAGATTGGCAGAAGAGTCAAGAAAAACTTGATACACAATCTTCATTGTCGATAGTGGCATGGCCATCATGCCAGAATGTGACTGAACTTCACAAGATGTCTTCAAGGAAGGTAGGGTCCAAGGATAGTTAAAATAGGAAGTGCGGAAAGGAACGTACCTCTCTGATGAAATGAGCCTACTGGACATGGAATAAATATGGTTAATTGATGCCATGATGTCGAAGGTAACAATAGGGATGAATACATTCTGACACTAATATTCTCAATTGTCGACTGAGAATTTTCGATCACGGGGATTGACGGTCCAACAGATGCACTGGGACAACTGATCGATCGTCACAATCTTCCCATCATGAGGAAAAACAAGCATACGAAAGATGGATGACATGATTGCAGTCATAGCGTAAGTCTAATTGTGTCCTAGTAACAAGTTATAATCGATGGGTGCATCATCCACCTCGACATCCACCTCTACCGTCTTCCCACCTAAATGGACCGGAAAGGCAGGAAGAATACCATGAGGGCAGAAAGAATGATTGTCAAAAGCAGTCAACATGGTCGGATACTGAGAAAGGGTCGGAGAGACAAGGGATTTCCAACATACCAGGGACATCACACATGCTGCAACACCTTCATCAAAAATAATAATCTTGATGCTATACTTCAAGTAACCCACATGGATTTAAATTCCACATGGTAAGGAAAGTGAGGCTTCACATATGTGACGTCAAACTTGATAACTTTCGAGCCACAAGAATCTAGAGCTCCTAACATAGATAACAAGGCATTCCTCTATGAAGGACATGTCTGGAGTACCTCCAGAGCCGACATCGCACAAGGGGTTTGACCCAAGCCCTCAACAATAGAGTAATTCTAGGCAGCTCTAGCATTAGGATTGTGGGTAGAGAGATTAAGTACTCCTTTTGGAATATGAGGCAGTGGCTCTGGTTTTACGATCTGTAAGGGAATCTTTAGAGGAGGGGGAGACTCTAAACCAGGTAGAGTCTATGGAGAATTGTAATCACGTGATCGAGTGGCTACATTAACCTCATATTTATCCATATTGATGCATAAACGATCACCATCTTGTGCCGGTGGGTTTTGACTCCCACTCGCCACATTTCCAACATTTAAGGAGCTCGAGGCCATGCATTGGTTATGTGGAAAAGGATTAGTCAGCATGTCAGGCTGTAGATATAAAATCCTTGCAACTTCCACAAGTTTGGGGAATAAATGGGTAAGGTGATCATATGTACAAAGATTACAGGGAAACTTCACTTTCCACCTTTCTTTATTTCCCTCACTAGCATTAGTATTCATCTTCTCATTATTTCCATTGTCCTTGGGTTTATTATTATTGTTCCCACCCCTACTATTATTATTCTTATTCCCTCCTAGTTCCTGGTTACCATTCGGGTTAGTCGACGATTGCACGGAGCATACATCTGTTGATTGAGTGGGAGTAGAGGACAGAAATGAAGTTAGACCTCCTGCAGACTAGCTTAGAGACAAGTCTTTCAAATGGCTTGTCACCGAATTTGCGTATTTCACATTGACAGAGCCTACAATGCCATCATAATGCATCTTGGGATTTTCTCTAGGGTCATAGTTTGACCTCGGTGCATCGTGAAGAATCTTGTATAACATCTGATACTGAGAATATATAAGATCTAATAGCTGGGCTTTAAAAATTCCTTCTTCCTCAGAAGTAACCCTGGATGTAGACACATCCTTCGAAATATAAGGTAGTAGATATTTAAGGTACCACTCTAGAAAGAATTTCGAGGGTATATAGGTCTTGATCAACCTCTTCCGTCTACTCCACTCCTGGATGTGATCCGAGATATGCGTGGCCCTATCCTAACGAAATTTTGACAAAAGTTTGATGCCAGCATCGTAACGAACCGACAATTGGAAGTGATTGAGGAAGACTAAAACTAATTGATTAAAAGTTATGTATGCCCCCCGTAGTGTTATAGCAAGATTTGCCTCACCCTATTAAATCTTGCACAAAAGGCCTTTTTTCATTTCGCTATGTAGACTTGAAGTCCCTTTTTTCAAATCCCAGAGCTAAAAACATGATTTTTCCACATATACGCATCCTACCTATATTACAACATGCATATATGTAGGTTGCACCACTACAACCCGCGTACATCGGGATTTGTTCCAAAAATTAAAAAATGGTGTCGGGTTTCCATGTCATATCATGAAATCAATGATCCTTGGCCTTCCATATACTAGAAATATTCTGACTTGACCCTTCAGTTCCACTTGAACGCTATAAATGGGTCAAAACTGAGCTATGGAAAAGAGGAGAAGAATTCAACTTTGAGAGAAAAGTTACTTTGGAGAAATTATTCACTTCACATTGAGTCTGCATCCCTTTGTCCTTTAATTCTTAACACATTGTTCATCCCCCAAGATCTTCCCTTATTGATTGAGAATCTCATTGTCTCTCTTATATGAGCTTTCCTTTGGTGGAGGATTGAAGTGCTGGAGGCCTAGCTGGATGGAACTTAGTTTCTCGGTTTCGAACCGTGCTGACATGAAAGTTTGTAATTCTTTCACTTTTGTTGGTTACAGTCTAATAGAAATACTCTTTTCTCATCCGATTAATATCTTACAAATATTTGAATTGCTATTCCATGGATGTATTTGTTATGAGTGTTGATGGATTATGTTATTGAATGTATTAACATTATATATTATCACCATATTCTTGCGTTTCTTAGTTGTTGAGGACTAGTTGCAGGTGTGTCGCTTTGGGTCAAGTGCTCAACGGTGGACTTCATCGAACGTCTTGACAAGGTGGGCCTTTTATCTTGTCTTGATAGCATATTTGTTTATATAGAATACTTGAGATTAGAATTGATTTCTGCAGTCATTTATGTCTGTTGTGGTTTACCCCTAGCCATAGAGATATTTTCCTCATAATAGAATTGGTAACCATACTAGGGAAAAAATCCTTTTTTTCGAGGTTTGGAGTGTTTTTATCCTTAGATTTCTCTCGTTTATATTGAGTTTCTTGTCGTATGATTGCTTGACAACCTATATTCACTCTAAGTCTAAGTTTCTTAGCCTTCTCCTTATATTGGTTATGTTTTGACACATACACGTGGGGTTTTTCTTGACAGTCACATACATACGCGTGTTTTCCTTTTGCAAGATGCGTACATACACTCTTTTCTCTTGAAAAATTGTGTACATCACCATTTCTTGCTTGGTTTTGGGGTTTGATGGTTTCTGGGTAGGTTTTGATGATTGTTGAGTCTTTTTGGGTGTAAGGTGGCTGTTAAGTGTCTATGGAATGACAGGAAACCTTTCTTTGGTTGAATTTTTGGGCGGTTCCTTTCTCATCCTCTTTTTCATTTGATTGTCCTTGCATCTTAGGCTGGGTGTTTTTCTCCTTGATATCCTACTTGGTTTGTCTCTGTTTACATACAGTAGCGTTTTTATATCAAATTGTTGTTCGGTCCTTACATTTTCATTCTCTTATATTGAAAATACAAAAATAATAGGCATTTTACATTGATTGGCATTTTGATCTTTTGAGTCTTTATCATTAATCTTAGTGCATGTAAAGAAATATTGCATTTTTATTTAGAATTGTAGAACTGAATTGAGAATTTCATTATGAAAAGCATATCATTTATTTGGAAATTGAAGTGAGAATTTGCATTGTTTTGATATTCATTTATTTTACTTGTTGAGTCATAACATCGCTAGTTTCATGACCGCACATTTTGAGTAAGCAAGGCCATTAAAAGTAACGCTATAATTTAAAATTTATTAGTAATGATTTTATCTTTCTAGGGTGCACAAAATAGATTAGGATTTAGGGCCTTGGAATACAATTTTGTGAGTAAACTTCTCCAAGGCTATTAAATCAACATATGCGTCTAACTAAGGGAGTGGAGAAATCCATTAATAATCGGTAATATCAAGAGGCTTCACTTACACTGGAGTTAAGCATGAGGTCACGTGAGGTTGGTTGAAGTGATATCCCCTTGATACCTTCTTAGCATCAGATATATTTCTGCGGATCTATTTGTATATGAGAATATTTCTAGTTCCCTTACCTCTGTGAGAGGCGATGCTTTCAAGGTTTCAGGCTTTGTTACCCTACCCATATGGTGGACCTGACTTATGACTATTTTCCTATGCATCGGTTATACCATGGTTACTTAGTTGCTTGACTTAGGTACCACATAGGTTACTTGCAGGGGTTATTCTGCAGGTACCCTGGGTCAGATAAGGGTCAGACATAACACAACCTTTATGGAGGATTACTTGTCCGGGGGGATCTGACCGACTGGTTTTTAATCCCATGAGGGCCCTTATAATTGATTATGTTACCTACGATATTTAGCAGAGGAGTCCCTGGCCCCTCTTGGGCAAGGAATACCTACTTTAGAGAGGGAGGCCACTTTCAGCCACATTATCCTGTTTGTGTGCATATTGGTCGTTTGATTATTTTTGGTGTGCTATTTGATTACTAGTTGGCCTTAGGATTTGTTTTTTATATCTCGATTCTTAAGTCATCGTGGAGCCAGGCCAACTTCCCCATAGGTATTGCCACTTGTTATAGTTACCACCATATTTTGATTCTTTTCCTTCTAAAAGGCATAGAGTTATCAAACGTGGTACAAACACCTCCACTTATCGGACTTGTGATCATACAAGGATGAGTACTGAACCGAGTCACCAAGATATTGGGAGCCCTTCGACTCCCACACATACTATAGTTAACGGTACCCCTTCAACACCTTAAACCATAATGGTTGTAGTGCCGGAGGTGTCTATCATCACCATTGCCTGCCCTATAGTGAATTATCAACCTATATCCACGAACCCTTTTGGGTCTCTTGGTCACTCATCGAGATATAATATTTAGTCCATCCCTATGGCCTCTAGTCCTTTTTCTTATGATATGCCAAATTTCACATCGCAGTTTTCAAACTCCACCTTATGGGCTGGAACTAATGCTAGCATTGTACTTTGGGTCACATCTCCTCCTTATACTACATTCTCGTTTGGTGGCACTCATGTCCCTCAAATGAATCCTACCATTGGAGGAATTCCTCCTCTTAATCCTGGGTCTAATCCTGTTACTTCTGGATGGAGTAACCAACCTGGTGGGCAAATTATTGCTTATGGTCCATCCTTTACTCCCACCTCCTCCATACCGGTTCCAACCAACACATTTGGCATGAAGAATCCATATTTATCCTTCAGATTTACACCCAGAGGAGGTCAGTTTCATTCCTTGGGAAACCCCCAACCCAGAGCCACTCCAGCTAGGGGTCGTTTTTATAATCCTCATCAAAACATTCCTACTGGAATGGTTCCCAACCAACCTTTTATGAATCAATCTGGAGGAGGGTCTTATAATCCTGGACAGGGCCATGGTTCTTACTAGAATCCTGGATGGGCTGCGATTCCCAAACACAATATTTCCAGGGAGCTTGGGGCCAGATGACACAACCTCGTCTCCTTTTTTATGGCCACGCCCAATATTCCATACTTGTCTAAGTTGATGAATGATCTCATGTGGCATGATCCTACATGGCCCCCCGTTCCCACCAAGCTTCCTTCGGATATTCCAAAAATTGAAGGCAAGAATGGTGAATATCCCGGTGATCATGTTACTACTTTTCACCTCTAGTTCTCTTCGAATTCCCTTAACGATGGTTCTATTAGATTAATATTGTTTCAACTCACCCTCATGGGGGTTTCCATGAAATGGTATATCGAGCTACCTAGGGGGGCATATAGAACTTTTAGTCAGATGGTATTAGTCTTCCTTTACCATTTCCAATTGTTGGTTCATTATGATGCTAGCTTAGAAATTTTGTCAACCTTACACCAAGACAAATCCACTCATATCTCGGTCACATATAGGAGTGGCATAGACAGAAGAGGTTGATCAATACCTACATACCCCCGAAATTCCTTCTAGAGTGGTTCCTTAAGTCTCTACGACCTTATATTTCGAAGGATGTTTATACATCCGGGGTTACATATGAGGAAGACGAGATCTTCAAAGCCCAACAGTTAGATATTATTTATGCTCAATCTGGGATGTTATACGAGATTCTTCTAGACGCACTGAGGTCTAAATATGACCCTAGACAAAATCTTGGGCCTCATGCCGATGGCATTGTAGGCTCTACCAATGTGAAATCCCTAGAATCGGTGACAATCCATTTGAAAGGGGTGTCTCTAAACCAATCTGTAGGACGACCAGCTTCGTCTGTGTCTTCCAATCCCACTTAGTCGGCGGATATACATTCCATGCAATCGTCGACCGACCCAAATGGTAACCAACAACTAGGAGGGAATAAGAAGAAAGGACATAATAATAATCGTAAGGGTGGGAAGAATAATAATAAACCTAAGGACAATGGTAATAATAAGAAGATGAATAATAATGCCGATGAGGGAAAGAAAAAAATGAGAAAGGTGAAATTTCCATGTAATCTTTGTACAGACGAGCACCTTACCCATTTATGCCCCAAACTTGCGGAAGCTGCGATGATTTTATCTCTACCACTTGACATGTTGACGAATCCTTTTACACATAACCAGCACATGGCCTAGAGCTCCTCGAATTCCAGAAATGTGGCGAGTGGGAGTCAAAACCCACTAACACAAGACGTTGACCGTTTATGCATCAATATGGTCAAATATGAGGTTAATGTAGCTACTCGGTCTCGTGATTACAGTTCTCCACAAAGTGTACTTGGTAGAGAGTCTCCTCCTCCTCCAGAGACTCCTTTACAGATAGAAAAACCAAAGCCACCACCTGGTATTACGAAAGGAGTACTCAAGCACTCTACCCACAATTCTAATGCTAGAGCTACCCATAATTACTCTATTGTTGAGGACCTCAGTGAAACCCCTTGTGAGATTTCGGATCTTGAGGTACTCCAGACGTGTCCTTAACAGAGGAATGACTTTATATCTATGTTAGGAGCTCTAGATCCTATTGGCTCGAAAGATATCAAGTTTGGCGTGACAGATGTGAAGCCTCACTTGCCTTAACATGCGGCATTCCAAATCCATGTGGGTTACTCTAAATATACCATTAAGCGTATTGTTGTCGATGAAGGCATTGCAACATGTGTGATGTCCTTGGTCTATTGGAAATCCCTCGGCTCTTCGAATCTTTCTCAGTCTCCAACCATGTTGACTACTTTTGACAGTCGTTCCTTCCTCCCTCACGATATTCTTCTTTCCTTTCTGGTCTAGTTAGGTGGGAAGACTGTAGAGGTGGATGTCGAGGTGGTTGATGCACCCCTTGATTATAACTTATTACTAGGATGCAATTGGGCTTGCGCTATGACTACAATCATATCATCCGTCTTCCATACTCTTTTTCTTCCTCATGAAGGGAAGATCATGACGATCGATCAGTTTTACTTTGCGTATGCTAGCCCCAATGCATCCATTGGACCGTCGATCCCAGTGGTTGATAGTTCTCAGATGGAAACTGATAACATCGGTGTCGGAATGTATTCATCCCTTATGGCTACCTTCGACTTCATGGCACCGGTTCACCATATTTACGCCATGTCTAGTAGGCTCGTTTCATCAGAGAGGTCCGTTCCTTTCCACACTTCCTATTTTAATGATCCTTGGACCCTACCTTCCTCAAATACATATTTTGAAGGTTCGTCACATACTAGAATTTCCATGCAACTATCGGTAGCATAGATAGCATATCAAGTTGTTCTTGAATCTTCTGTCGATCCCAATCCTATTACCTCATAGACAGATGAGGAGGATCATGTTATAGAGCCTATGTGGGCCATTTCATTGTCTTGTTCACGTGATTTACTTGATGAGACTTTACCTTTGGATGAAGCTATAGTAGAGGCCATGAATGGTTATGACAAGCCTTGGAATGATATGCATCATCTCTCTTATTTTCTCCTAGAGCTTGCTATAATCAAACAAGATGACTTTAGATCTACTTTAAGAGAGATAGTTGGTCACGTCGTGGTTCCACTTGATACGCATGAAATTTATGCCGAAGGAAACATGTCAAATATTTCCCCTACCGTCACAATCGATGTCTCTCATATCCCTGGAAATATTGAAAATGTATACATCTGTGGGGATTATTCTCCAAAAAAAAAAATTGATCTACACTGAACTCTTCAAGGAATTAGGAGATATATTCACTTGGTCGTATGAACAAATTCCGGGAATCGACCCTCTAATTGTTGAACATGAGATTAAAACTTCCTTGGATGCTAAGCCTATTTGAAAATGTCTTAGAGATGTCAATCCTCGAAAGGCCCTTGCTATTAAGGAAAAGGTAGAGAAACTTCTTAATGTTGGCTTTATCTATTGGGTTCCCTTGACTGAATGGGTATCCAATCCTGTTCCTATGAATAAGAAGCAAGGAACCATTCGTGTATGCATGGATTTCCATGACCTAAACAAGGCCTATGCTAAGGGAAACTTCCCGACACCTTTCATCAATCAGATTCTCGACGAGTGTGTGGGGAGCAAAGTTTTTTCTTTCATGGATGGATTTTTAGGGTATAACCAAATTCAGATTAAACCCGAGGATCAACATAAGAAGAAATTTATTTTTCCTTGGGGTACTTTCTCATATTGGAATATGCCTTTCTTCCTTAAAAACAATGGAGAAACCTTCCAATGTTCTATGACCTTCACATTTTACAATCTCAAGCATATAGTCGAGGCCTATCTTGACGATATTGATGCTCACTCTCGTAAGAGAGTGGATCACCCTAAGCACCTTTGGCTAGTATTTGAAAGATGTCATTATTTTGGTATCCAGTTGAACCCTTATAAATGCATATTTTGTGTTCGGTCAGGTCATCTTCTAGGATTTTTAGTATCTGAGACTAGGATCATGGTAGATCTGTTAAAGGTTGAGGCAATACTTCGATTTCCTCCCCCGCACACTATTAGACAACTTCAAGTTTTACAGGGGAAAGCTAACTTTTTACGATGGTTTATAGTGAACTATGCCAATATTACTAATGGTTTCATGCATCTCTTGAATAAGGACACTCCTTTTATCTGGGATGAGTGAGCCCAGGAATCCTTCGATGCTTTGAAGAAATCCTTGGTATCGACACCTCTGTTGAAGTCTCCAGACTAGAGTAGATATTACTTGCTTTATGTCGGCGCGTCCGAAGAGACAATTGATATGGTTTTGGTTCAAGAGGATGATGAGCTCCATGAGCATGTCATTTACTATCTTAGTCGAAACTTAGTCGGTCCTGCACTCAAATATTCTCATGTTGAAAAGATATATTTGGTTGTCGTTCACGCAATATAATGATTAAGACATTATATATCGCTTTGAAAAATTATGGTGGTTACCAATGTCAGTCCATTTCAATATGTTCTTACCAGGCATATCATAGGGGGAAAGTACAATAAATGGATTGTCATTCTACAAGAATTCAATATTGATTTTGCTTCTGCGAAATCCAAGAAATCACTAGTATTTGCAGAGTTAATATATTATTTCCCTCGATTAGACGAGGATGTTATTCATGTTGATTCATTTTTGGATGAACACATTTTCCTTGTCTTGTCATCCGACCCCTGGCATGGAGACATTGTTCTCTATCTTCAAAATTTGAATTTCCCTCAACATATTTTGCGAGATGACCGACGGCGTATATGATACCAAGCTAAGAACTACCTTATCATTGGCGAAACTTTATTTCGCATGGTATTCTATCTTTGGAGGTTCGTTTGGATTCCCAATTAGTAGTATGTCAATTGAATGGAAATTACCGTGTGCATGACCCTATGTTACTCCGATGATTTCTACGGGTACGACTTTTGGAAAGAAAGTTTGATTTTATTACTTGTCATCACATATCTAGGAGTTCTAATTATGTATACGATGCATTTGTTAATTTCATTTTATATCGTCATTTGTCACATAACTAAAGCAAATAAAACATTCTCATCAATGTACACATTGTAACATAAGTAGAGCCTAAGAACCATGTATATATATATATATATATTTGGGGGCTAACACCCTCAATACACATATACATATGATCATACAAAAGTCATGACATATACACCTGTGACGCCGGATGAATTTCATGATAACAAACTATGGCATTTTCAAGACGTCTAAAGAGTGGCACCCAAGATCGAGGCACACCTACCACCTACCGCCGCATAGCCTCCGATAGATCCTCCACCTAAACCATCAGAATCCTTTGTGACAAACGAAACAAGTTTCCCTGCACGTTTTGAAGCACTCTCTCTGCATCTCCTCTTGCTGCCTCATCTCCCTGCTGCCTCTAACGATGTCGGGGAAGTCCATATGAATTTCGTGGATGATCCATATATAGAATCAGAATGAACTAATTAACAAACTGAATACAATAAACACAGAGATGTGAAGAATAACAAAAATATCCAATGAACAATATATTCTATTAAATAATGAAATGGGATGAAACTATAAAAGTGAAAAATTGAAACACTTGCTCGAATGGTGGTAGATATCTTTGAGAAGAGATGTGGCTGCTACGCGCATCTGTTTGAGAAACAAAATGGATTACAATGAGGTTCCAGAGGCATTTTTGATATTACTCATGAATTCCAAAACCCTAGACATCCAAAAACCTAACCCTAGAAGTTGAAACGCCAAAAGTCATGTGGGTCCTATGGGTAAGTTGGTGTAATTTGGTACCTCAACTTACAAGCGTCGTAAATGTTTCATACGACCTCCGGTTTAGGTGTGTGGTAGCCCGTTGGAAAGGTATTTCAGAGAACTACACATTCCTCCACCAAAATCTAACTATGTCTACAATTTGACTATGGTGAGTCAAAAAAACAATTTTTAAGGCACCAAAACGACCTTGGAAGTACAATAAGATGTTCTAACATGAAAACATACAAAATAAGCTAGTTGGATTAGGCAAGAGGCCACCCATATCCACGTGGAGGATGTGTTGGGCTTCAGACATCACCAGAAGTGTAGAACTTATAATTACAAAGAAGTATAGAAGAATGTGTTGAACAAAAAATGGACACGAGGAGGCAGTTGGAATAGGTGGGTGGCCACCAATATCCACCTAGATCAATCCTCCCCCTTTAGGAAGCAATGGTTTCCTTTCCATTGAGTTCCTCCATCAGGTGAGGAAAAGTCTGCTAGATTTGGCCCCGGGTGAGCCACTTGCCTTGCTGTAAGAGTAGTCCTACCTTGATAACCCGATAAAGCTGGATCCACTACTGGCAAGTGCCCTTGACTTGTGTGTCCATTATCTGATCAATGGATTCTTTCTCCATGCAGTCAGGGTCGATCTATGTTGGTTT
>ML844424.1:18063-31876 GCA_009831015.1 Picea engelmannii | reverse complement strand
GGAAAGTTGGTTATCAATCTCCAACTTCCTCCACGAATTTAGGCTCTAAAAATGCCCAATAACCCTTAAAAATGGATTAATTACATTAAAAATCCAAGAAGTGGTTATAAAACCCACTTTTAAACCATAATATAGTTAATAAACGGGCTTAATCCCCCCGAACCTTGGCGCACGCACCTTTTTGGGTGGTTATATGGGCCATGTGGCCACGCGCTAGCCCAAAGGGCTAAGCGCGGGCCACCCCAAGCGCTCTAGCACCAACAGTCGGTCATATGGTAATACAATGAAACCTCGGGCTATGGTTATAACCGTTCAAAATACTTTAAACCACAACATTTTCAATGGTCATATATTAACACAAACCACGGCTTACGTATAACCGCGCATACATTTGTCAACGGTTATAAAAAACTGCACATGGTAAATATTCCTGCGCTATAACACATAACATATGTTTATATATATGCAGTCATATACATTTGCAACGGAACCAAGGGTCGGGGCTTAAGCCCCGGACCGCCCCTTTTGCCGCATAAAACGAAATCCAACTTTAAATAATACTGCGTCCACATAATTTGCAAGACAGATCGACGGGAGACTTGGATAACAGAGTGTTACGAAGGCGCTGGCAATGGAAGAGGTCGCGAGTTCGATCCCCGACGACACCAAAAGTTTCGACATAGCCCGTATTGGCAAAAACTGGGGTGCCACGTGGCAGCCCATGATTGGGCCACGTGGCACCCAATCATTTGACCAGAAAACTACCACGGGTCAGTCGCCCATTGGTCCACGTCACTTGCCGCGTCGTCTTCCGTACGCCCAGTCACCTGCCACGCGTCGTTTCCGTACGCTCTGCCATCATGACACGTCATCCTGCTGTACGCTCCGTCATCTGCCACGTCACTCGAGCCACGTCATCCGTGCCACGTGTCACCCTTCCAGTGGTGACACGTGTCACCTTCGAATTGGCCCAACCGTGTGCCAAAAGTGCCAAATCTGCCTGACATGTGTCACGCTCTGGTGCTGTCACGTGTCACCTATACGACCACGCCACGTGCCATCGTACGGACGTGACATGTGTCACTGTACGGACATGACACGTGTCACTGTACGGACTACCCAGTCAACATCTTTTTTTTGCCTGTTTGACTTTTCGGACAGAATGCGATATCTTCTCCATACGGACTCCGTTTGACATAAAAATTATACCACCGGAATCAGGAAGACGAGACAGACGCAATGGTGTTGGTTTCGTCGGATTCCGAGCACTTTCACTTTTGAGCATTTTGCATGCCCTGACAGGCTTCTGAATCCGATTTCGGATCATTTACTCATAATGATTCTTTGAATTTAGATCCTTGGAGGGCATATCCATTTGACTTTGCAGGACCCAACTAGTGGATAGATTTGGAGGAACAAGCCTATATTGGGATTCCATGGGGCTTGAATCCCATAGGTTGGATGCCAAGGGCCCACATGCCGGATCAGAGAGACATGCCTTTGGAGGCCTAGAGGACAACTTGGAGGACCTTGCCTAGCCCTCACATTCCCAACGATTTTCTTGGAGGGGCTAAAACGTCACCTTTGAGGAATTGAAATCACCATTGGGGCTAGGGTTTGGTGGTGATGAAGCTGCTACTTGTTGACACTTGGAATGATTTGGTGGGAGGAGACTTGAGGAGGATATAACACATGAGAGGGAGGATTTATGAGCCCCAACGATTTCAACCTTCTACTCCAACGAGTTTCTCAAAGGGTTAAAACATATCCGTTAGATGGGTGATGTTATTTTAGGGTTTCTATTGTGCACTTTTAAAAATTTAATTTTGAATTAAAGATGAATTACTTGTGTAAAGGGGAAAAATAAGGGTTGTTGTCCCATTATTTTGTGTTTACCCTAAATTAAGTGGACAAACTATGTTTAAGAAATTTTGTATAAATAAGATCATTTGTATCTCATTTCATCATAGCTCTCCCACATGGAGAAGGATACTTGGCGGAAATTTGCACCCTTCTTGGTAAATTCTCTTCTTCTCTTTTGGTTACATTCTCTTGATATGGTTTATCTTTGCTATTGGTGGAAGAAGTGATGCACTATCTCTCTTGGAGTAATTTTCTTGCTTTATGGTGGATATTTCTTGGTTAAAGAATGAGTTTATCTTGTTTATGCTTACACTAGGTAAGGAATCCGTTTTGTTTCTTCTTTCTTGGTTACAAGTCTAATTTGATAAGCTTATTGGGGAATATAAGTGCATAGAATCCCACCAAGGCCATCATTTTGTCTTGAAATAAGTTGTTTCACAAAGGAATACTTGGAGGAGTAAAAGGGTTTACACCCTCCTAGGGTTTTCCTTAGCTAGTTTTGCTTAACTTGGGGAGTAAAAGGGATTACACCCCCAATGAGGTAGCACAACTAGCTCTTTTTCTTTTAAAAACTCCATAACCCAATAGTTAAAGGTGTTAGCACTCTGTAAATCTATTTGGCTGATGAAAAGACGACGAAGGCAACTTTTTCAACCAACTTTGAGACCTGAAACTAGCCTTTCGGATCTGGAGAGGGTTCTCTCAGGAATGGCGCGGTCTCTGCACAGGATATGGATTTGCAAACAATGGCTAGATTTAACACCGATGATAAAATGTTTTTGGTTATATTGGTGCAAAAAAGTAAAACTCGGGCTATGGGGTTGGTCTGAGGAAGAGACAAAAAAAATGATTCAGTGATTGGATTCGAGAGGGAAAGGCTAGGCGAGCAACAACCTTCAGTGTAAACCGTGAAGTGTGGCAGGAGAAAAACACAAGAAGTAACTCAAGAGCGCTGTTGTGGACGAATTCCGAGTTAGCTTGAGAGGAAAACGTTTTGTCTAAGTGGTGCGAACAAGGGGCACAGTACAATGAATCTGCAGGTTCGAAAATTCGTTCCGAAATAGACGATATGAGATATGAAATAAGAGATAACAAGAAACACATACACAGAGAAAGAGACACAATACATCCAAGTATCACAACTAGAATCTTTTCGTCAAATCACAGGACCTTTATATTAAATTTCAGTCAAAACTCAGACTACATACAATAGCATTTGTTTCTCAAAATTGACAACCAACCTGGCTTACATCGAAAATATGAAATATATAGGCGAGGGTCCCGCTTGGGCTGCCCTGCTTTCTAACTGCTAAACCTAGACTAGGAAAAACCATGCCACATGCGCCATAAAATCTTCGCATGGCACTATCTAAAAATAGGCAACAATCATGTATGTCTACTAACAACCTCCTTCGGGTTCTCCATGAGGTCTGATCGTCAGTCCAGATCCGACATAGGAAAAATGTGTCGCTGTATCTCTTGATCGGGCATCCCAGCGGACATGTGTCTGTCCAAAACTTGTTGTCTGCAACGTTGGTTTCGCCTTCCATTATGCACCTATTAGCTGGAGAGTTGTGCACAACAAACAACTTCTCGATTCTTGTGACCATTATCAAAATGGTGAGATTCTTCAGAGGATGCGTATCACTCAAAACTGTTGAAGAAGAATGTCACCCATTAAGCTTTCTCTCCTTGTGCGTTGGCAAGAGCCACACATACTCCTTATTCGGTTGCCCCGCACTCTCCGGGATGCTTCGTGTGCTTTTCCTCTGCCATCCTTTGTGCCTCTTGCAACTTGAAAATAAAGTTCTGAGCCTCTTTAAGCTGCCTTTTCATCCATGCCACATTCCCTCCGCGACTCTGTGCAACTGATGCCTCCGCGGTTTTTGTCGCTAGCTATCGTTTTAATTACCTGTTATCCTGATAAATCTAGACAATAGCCAACTTTGCTTGTTTCAGCTGCTGAGATGGAGTTTCATCATTTGTTCCCGTGGCTTCTGCATTCCTTGTTCTGATCCTGCAATCTTGGCTCGATTCCCCGTCAAGCTCTAGCCAGGTGACGCACCTGAGTCGTCCTTTAGCTGTCGGTCTGACGCACGGTCCTTCTGGAATTCGAACCTTCGTGATCTCTTCATTCTTTCTCGACCTGCCCCTCCTCCGAGGCAACTGCTGTTTGGAGGAGGAAGCTCCTGTTGTCTCCCTCTTTTGTATGAATTTATCTGTTTCGACTGTCCCACGTCTTAAACTGGTCTCTTCTATAGGTGAAATAATGGTTTCTTCTACGTCTTTGAGAATAGTGGCTGCGGGCGTGAAATAATCCCAATATATTTGGGGTTCGAACCTCACAATTCTTTCGCTCTGCACACCCTTTCCTGTACTCTGAGAAGTCACCATGGTGCGACCAAGGTGTACTTTGCGTGCAACATTTAAACGAATGTGTTGGGGAGCAGTTCTAAAACAATTGGATTTGCGAAGGGAAACTGCGGAAAAACAACTTAAACTAGGTTCTACGATTGGAGAGCACGCCGAGCATCTGAGATTTATAGTGAATTGGCCGAGAGAGGAAAACATGCTGGAAATCAATGAATTTATGGCGATGAGATGTTTCAAGTCATCCTTCAGGTTGCTCATGGAAAATCCCAACGTGTGGAGTGTAGGTGATACAGTTTGTTGTGCATGTATAATACGAACGCTGCAATTCTTCATTCCTTCGGCCCTCATGATGAACCGATAATAACTGTGGCACTTGCCGACGCGACCTTATATTAACCATTTGACTCGACAGGGGTACGTAGAACTGGCTTTTTAACGAGATTCGACCTTTTGGGAAAAGACATGCCCGTACCACGTATACAACTTCTGACTCTGACACCCTATCCCATTTCCAAGGGCCAACATACCATTTTCTGACTTCACCCTCATGGTGTTACGTACCTAACTTCACATGCTTGGGCACATGGATCGTGATGTGACTCAAAATCGACTCTAAATGGAAATAAAGGTGACGACGCTAACAAAAGGCACTAATCTCTTGCATTGGAGAAATAAATCATTGCATTGGGATATGTAGAACTATGAGATATTGTAATTGTTCAAGTTGGAGTTTCTTCTACATGTTATAAGCATTATTGTGTCCTAAGGGCATCCTATTTTAGCCAAGAAATTTGATGCTGTAATAATTTTAATGCTACATCCATTAGGGCTGCAGAAAACCCTGAACACTTTCTTGGATAACTCACAATTCAACTATCATAAGTTGCTAATAATTTACCCCTACAATCTACTAGGCCTAGCGCATCTTTCACTCAGGGATTCAATTTTTTGCTGACCTACTGACGGGTGGCTTAAACAGAGTTTATTACATTAGGTAACGTTTGAGGAACCTGCCGTTTACAGGCCCCCAACCAAGGCATTCTCCATCCGACCCTTTCAGGAAATAAGCATTGTCTCCGCAGTACGCGCCGACTTTGTATGGTCCCATCCAAAGGTGATCAAACTTTCCGTGTTTTCCTTTATCTTCATTTCTCGCATCCCATCTTAGCACCAAATCTCTAACCTGGAGATTTTCTTGCTTGGAATGTTTATCAAAATATTTCTTTATCCTCTCCTGATGGATCTGAGATAGATTATACACCTGTTCCCTTGCCTGCTGGGTGTGAATTAGTTGGTTTATCCTCCTCTGTGCATCATCCATCTCGGCCTCTTTCTCTTGCAACAATTTCCTGACGAGCGGTCCCAACGCAGTAGGGAAGATCGCGTCTGTACCGTAAATGATTTGGAAAGGTGACGTTGATATGGATTTTTTGGTGGTAATCCGATCTTCCCACAACGCGTAGATAAGCTTCTTATGCCAGGCTCTCTTGTTTTCTTGAAAGAGCCTTTTGATGATTCTGGTCAGGCTCTTATTCGAGGATTCCGCTAACTCGTTTCCCTGTGGATAATATGCCATGGAATGTACCAAGGTTATGTTATAGTCCTGACAAAACTTCTCCATCCTTTTAGACTTGAACACAACCACATTATTTGTTATGATATTTACAGGACATCCGAACCTTGACAAAATGTTTGTCTCCAGGAACTGTATGATGACCGTGTCGGTGGCTTGTTTTGTGGGGACCACATCGATCCACTTTGTAAAATAATCAGTGGCTGTGAGAATCCATTTATGTTGCACGGAGGATGGTGGGTTTATTTCTCCTATGAAATATAGCCCCCACTGCATGAAAGGTGTCTCGACTGAGATTGGATTTAACGATAGAGGCTGTAGCTTTCTTCTCCTGTTGAAAATCTAGCACTCGTGACAGTTGGAGACCTCTTTATACACGTCAACGAAAATCGCCGGCCATTAATATCCTGCTCTCAAGATCTTGTGTGCGGTGGTCTTCCAATAATGGTTCCCTCTGCAGTTGCCTTTGTGAAACTTTCGTATGGCCCGTTTCGCCTCGTCTTCCAGCAGACAACTTAACAGTATTCCTCCAGGATCTTTCCAATAAAGTGAATTATCCAAAACGCAGAACTTAACCGCCTTCAGGTTGAGGAATCTTTCCTTAGTCTTGCTCGTGCCTAGAGGGGCATGGAGATTTTATAAAACATATATTATGTCTTCGTACCACAACGAATCGATGAAACACTGAGGTATATGCGCAAATTTTTCTTCTCGAGGGCACACCGACAGATCGACAATGAAATTCATACCTACCGCATCACGGTCCGACTGCACCATCAACTTCGTGAGGATCTGACCCTTGACCAGCTTTGTCGACTTGATCTCAAGGTCGTATTCTAACATGGCTGCTATCCATTTCCCTCTCCTTCCTTCCGGGTCAAGCTGAGTCAGGATGTCCTTTACTGAACTGCTGGGCACACAGGCAATGATGTGGGAGTGCAAAATGTACGTCCTGAATTCCTTTAGAGATTTTACTAAGGCATACACCTGCTTTTCCATAATGTCAAACTTTAGGGGAGCATCGGGCAATGTTCGGTTGAAGTAGGCTATGGGTTTCTCGAAATCCTGTTCGTCCTTCTGCAACAATACCCCGACAATAGTGTGTTCTGAGGCAAATGAAAAAAGGAGGAAATCCTTTGTAAAGTCTAGGTTGGCCAGCACAGGGGCTTTAGTCAAAGCCACCTTGATATCTTCGAAGGAATTCTTGGACTCTGAGTTCCACTTAATCTCATTTCCTTTCTTGAGCATGCAAGTTATATGCTTTATGATTTCCGCCAAGTTTGGGATAAATCTTCTCAAAAAGTTCACCTTACCCAAGAAACATTGTACCTCTTTTTTACTACGTAGGGTGCCGATCTTCAAGATCGCTTCAAACCTGTTGGGGTCTATTTTAATCCCTTCCTTGGAGATGATGTGCCCCAAAAACTTGCCCTCTTTCACCGTGAAATGAGACTTCTTTGGGTTCAGTGATATGCCGAACTTTCTGCACTTTTGGAAAACCCTCTTCAGGTGCTCGAGGTGCTGTTTGTCAGAGGAAGAATACACTGTGATGTCGTCAATATAAATCACGATGAATTTGTCCTTCTCATCAGCAAACACGATGTCCATTTCCCTCTGAAAAGTGGCACCAACGTTCATCAAACCGAATGGCATCTTAGCATACATGAATGTTCCCCATGGAGTGGTGAAAGTCGTCTTCTCTTTGTCGTCCGGGTGGACCATGATTTGGTTATATCTTGAGAAGCCGTCCATCATGGACATATTCTGAGATCCCACTACCTTTTGCAAGATGTAGTCCATTTTGGGAAGGGGGTAGTGGTCTTTGAGAGACACCTTATTCAAATTTCGAAAATCTATGCACAGTCTAATTTCACCGCTTTTCTTTATCACAGGTACTAAGTTAGCTACCCACTTCGAGAACCTTAACGAAACAATGATTTTGGCATTGAAAAGCTTCTTTACCTCTTTTTCGATCAACGACAGTAACAAGGGGTTTATCCGTCTCAACTTCTGTTTGAAAGGTTTATGATCTTCTTTGAGAGGGATAACATGCTGGATCGCCTTTGTTTCATACACTTTCAGATCATCATAGCTCCACGAAAAAATGTCCAGGAAATATTTCATGAGTTTTATGTAATCCTTCTTGACCTCCAAACTGAGTGTTTTTGATAATTTTACCGTCTTCGGCTCTGCCTCGGTCCTGATGTTGCAGTTTTCCACATCTTTTGCGCTTGCGGTGATCTTGGGGTTCTTGGCCACGTCATTTTCATCAAACAACTTTTCTAGTGGCACCAACCCCTTCAGAATAATATTGTTCTTCAGTTGTATTATATCCCTTCCCGCGATCTGGTTCTGGAAAGGGTCGTCATCACTGTGCGTGTCTGCACCTTCCTCTTCGTCGTCGCAGTATTCCCCGTCAATGTTTGTGTTAGCGAACTCATCGCTCATGAGGAGGAACCTTTCCACATGTTTATCATCGTCAAACACCTGCCAGTGTTTGATGTTGTCGGGTACTGTCGGCATGTGCCTGACTTCGATTTCATATCTTTTATTTGGAAGAGTGGGAATCTTGAAAATCGAGGCTGAGGTGGCCAAGACGTCGACGATCTGATTCTGTTCTCTGTGGATAGCAGTTAGGTCATACTCTAAAAATCCTTCAAGAAGGTCCAAAGCCAGATTTTTGTACGCGCGTAGTCTGGGGTGTTTGGTCTAATATACACCCTTCACCTTATTTATGATCAACTCGGAATCTCCGAGCACTGCTATCCTCTGCGTGCCTAGCTCTTTCAAAACTTGTAAGCCCAGGATAAGTGCTTCATACTTGGCCATGTTGTTAGTACACTCAAACATGAGCTTGTATGAACACAACTTCATGCTTGTTTTAGGGGGGCTTACCCATATACCGGCCCCAACTCCTTCTTGGCTGATTGCACCATCAAAACTCATGTTCCACACCCCGTCTTCTGCGTGATCTTTTGGGTTGGCGCACTCTGCAATTTCTTGCGTGGTTTTGTCGTTGACTGTCATGGTGGTCGTCAATCCTTCTTCTTCGAAGCTAATATCATTGTAGAAAATAGACGAACCCACTTTGGTGTCGACGACGTATATAGGATGGTTGTGAGGCTGCATTTTGCTGCTTACCATGTATTTCAACAACACTTCCCTGTACAGTCTTCTGTCGTGGCCAAACACAAGAATAGTGGCGTAGGTCATATCCATCTGCAACGTGCCCTTCAGCTTCACAGCCCATGATCTCAAGAGCAGCATGCCAAACTTCACAGGTATGTCTGCGATGACTATGTCCATGGCCATGTTCTTGGCGGGGATTTGGGCCAACAATACGACCAGGTCTTTGATTAGGCCCAAACATTTAACTTTCTTCGAATCGAAAGAGAAAAGGTCCTTGTATGGTTTGGTGACCTCTAGACCTAGCTCGTCCATGACCACCTTCGACATGAGATTATGTGATGCTCTAGAATCAATCATGGAATTATGTAAGTTTAGATCATGGATCTTCAGACTAACATAAAAGGGGGGAACATATTCATCATCGCTCGTCTCTTCGACGCGCAGACCAAACAAGATGGCGGGGTGGTCATCACGAATGTTCAGAGTATCGGGGGCCCCTCCCGTTTTCAACATTTTAATGATTTGTTCCCGATACTTGCCCTTTCTAATTAACACATTGAAAGGGACATAGATTTTGATTTTTTCCATTTCGTGTTCAAAATTGAAAGGGGGATAGGATTTTTCTAGCTCTTTTTCAGTCGTCTCCCGGCCTGTCTTCGAGGATTTTTTGGGGACTTCTTGCTTCGACTTCATCCTCTCGGCTACATCTTTGGTTGTGCTGTCCACTCTCGGTCGACTTGTTGAAGGCGCGTCTGCTGCAGGCTGCTTTACAGAGTCTGTTTGTTTCATCTCGGCAGGTGCATCTTTACTCTGGAGTTTATACTTCTTCTGGAAATGCATGATAGCATTATGATATCCTTTCTTAAATTCCTCCATCTCCCAAGACGATGCATCATCTATCGCGATTATCATACCATCCTCGGTTTCTAGCGTGAAGTCTTCGTTTTGGCTCATGTATCGATCATGTTCGCTCTTTGTCAAGAACATGCGCGAGTTTTTGTCATCACAACAATGCATCTAGTCGTCGAAAGACTGGTCGAAATCCTCGTCTGCGTAGTTGTTTTGGAAAGGAGGTCTCATCTACTGTTCACCCTGGTCCCGCTGCTTGATTTGAGGAATCTGACCTCTCCGAAGATTTTGATTCCTGGGTTGTGGGTCGTTTTGTTCTTGCGCAATAGGCCTATTTCCCACAGACATTCTTTCCATCAAATTTTCCATGGTATATCATTATATCGCACTTGTCATATGAGGACCACGATGTCGACGACTGTGCGTCGCACTAGGGTCTTTTGTCACCCTGATTGAACTTCGGTTTGATTTTTCTCGACGCCATCATGTTCACTTCAACCTCGACAACGTTACTCATTATGGCGTCAAGGTTTGTTGATCTCCTTTCTCTCAGCAGTAGAGAAAAGTCACTGTCGAATGAATTTGCGTACCACAACTGCGCAACACTAGGAGGGGGATTTACTTCGGCATGGATGGATTTATAAACCTTCAAAAAACGGGCAGAGAACTCCTGCACCGTTTCCTTCGGTGTTTTATTCATGTTATTGTATTGCGTCAACAACTGCAAAGGGTTTTTCTTGTCCCCCCATTTATTTAGGAAGGACCTTTTGAATGCTACAAAGTACCAAATGCTCACAGGTGGGAGGGATTTAAACCACTTCTTTACGTCTCCCGAAAGGCTTTGCACAAAAAGCCTCATTTTTTCATCCGCGTAGTCCACCTCCTCCAGGTCAACAAAGTCGTTAAACCAGTCCAGGTGTTTCTCTACAGAAACATTTCCCTCAACATCGTAGAGTCTGATTCTTTGGCTATAATTAAGAGGAAAGTCATGTAAGTGGGATGACAGGACGAGGGGAGTGAATCTGGAAGCCATAGCCCTTGGGGGATTCATATTTTAGGAGATATTGTTCAGCACCAGGGCTCGAAAATTGTTCGGGTTGAAAACAATCTTGTCCAAATTGGTTTCTTACTTAGACCTAAACAGAGTCTGCTCGAAAATGGAGTCAAACTCTAGGTCGTCAATACTCTGTGCATTGTCTTTAGGCAAGGACAAACTTATTTCCAGGAAATAGAATGGGTTCGACACCTACTCTCTAGCTTTGCGCAAAATCTTCTCTGGGTCATATAAGGGCTCAGATGGGTTTGGGTCAGGATTCGCTCTGGTGTAAAAAGTATTTGGAGCCAGGTTTACTAAGTAGTGCTACTTGGGGGCTATTGGTTTGTTTGGACTGGAGTTGCCAGGGTGAATGTTTCAGTCGGTATGGGTGTTTGTCCCTCTATTACCCTTAGGGGTCAAACTGCAACGTTTGTCGTTCTCCCGGGGAAAATATTTTCAACTTCATCACCGACAACAACGCCAGAATGTTAACACTCCATAAATCTATTTCGTTGATGAACAAACGATGAAGGTAACTTTTTCAACCAACTTTGAGGCCCGAAACTAGCCTTTCGGATATGGAGAGGGATCTCTCAGGAATGGCGTGGTCTCCATGCAGTATATGGCTTTGCAAACAATGGATAGATTTAACACCGATGATAAAATGTTTCTGGTTATATTGGCACAGAAAAGTAAAACTCGGGCTACGGGGTCGGTCTGAGGAAGAGACATAACAAATGACTCAATGACTGGATTCGAGAGGGAAAGTCTAGGCGAGCAACAACCTTCAGTGTAAACCGTAAAGTGTGGCGGGAGAAAAATACAAGAAGTAACTCAAGAGTGTCGTTGTGGACGAATTCAAAGTTAGCTTGAGAGGAAAACGTTTTGTCTAAGTGGCGCGAACAAGGGGCACAGTACAACGAATCGGCAGGTTTGAAAATTCGTTCCGAAACAGATGATATGAGATATGAAATAAGAGATAACATGAAACACATACGCAAAGAAAGAGACACAATACATCTGGCTATCACAACTAGAATCTTTTTTTCAAATCACAGGACCTTTGCATTAAATTTCAGTCAAAACTCAGACTACATACAATAGCATTTGTTTCTCAAAATTGCCAACCAACCTGGCTTACATCGAAACGATGAAATATATAAGTGAGGGTACCGCTTGGTCTACCCTGCTTTCTAAATGTTAAACCTAGACTAGGAAAAACCGCGCCACATGCGCCAGAAAATCTTCGCATGGCACTATCTAAAAATAGGCAACAATCATGCATGTTTACTAACAACCGCCTTCAGGTTCGCCACGAGGTCTGATCGTCGGTCAGAATCTGATGTAGGAAAAATGTGTCGCTGTATCTCTTGATCGGGCATCCCAACGAACATGTGTCTGTCCAAAACTTGGTGTCTACAACGTTGGTTTCGCCTTCCGTTATGCGCCTATTAGCTGGAGATTTGTGTGCAACAAACAACTGCTCGATTCTCGTGACCGTTATCAAAATGGTGAGATGCTTCAGAGGATGCGTATCACTCAAAATTGTTGAAGAAGAATGTCGCCCGTTAATCTTTCTCTCCTTGGGCGCTGGAAAGAGCCACACAGACTCCTTGTTCGGCTGCCCCTCACTCTCCGGGATGCTCCGTCTGCTTTTCCTCTGCCAACCTTTGTGCCTCTCGTAGCTGGACAATAATGTTCTGAGCCTCTTTAAGCTGCCTTTTCAGCCACACCACATTCCCTCCGTGACTCTGTGCAACTGATGCCTCCGCGATTTTTTTCGCTAGCTGTCGTTTTAATTCCCTGTTCTCCTGATAAAGCTCGACAATAGACATCTTTGCTTATTTTAGCTGCTGAGATGACGTTTCATCATTTGTTCTCGTGGCTTGTGCATTCCTTGTTTTTATCCTGCAATCCCGACTCGATTCCCCAACAAGCTCTAGCCGGGTGACGCGCCTGAGTCGTCCTTTAGCTGTCGGTCCGACGCACGGTCCTTCTAGAATTTGAACCTTTGTGATCTCTTCGTTCTTTCTTGGCTTGCCCCTCCTCTGCGGCAGCTGCTGTTTGGAGGAGGAAGCTCCTGTCGTCTCCCTCTTTTGTATGAATTTCTCTGTTTCAGCTGTACTACGTCTTAAACTGGTCTCTTCTGTAGGTGAAATAATGGTTTCTTCTACGTCTTTGGGAATATTAGTGGTTGTCGGCGCGAAAGAATCCCAATCTCTTTGGGGTTCGAACCTCACAATTCTGCCGCTTCGCGTGCCCTTTCCTGTACTTTGAGAAGCAGCCATGGCATGACCAAGGTGTACTTTGTGCACAACGTTTGAACAAACTTATCGGGGAGCAGTTATGAAACAATTGGAATGACGAAGGGAAATTGTGGAAAAACAACTTAAACCGGGTTCTATGACTGGAGAGCACACTGGGCATCTGAGATTTATAGTGAATCGGCCGAGAGAGGAAAACATGATGGAAATCAATGAATTTATGGCGACGAGATGTTTCAAGTCGGCCTTAAGTTTTCTCTTGGAAAATCCTTGCGTGTGGAAGGCAGGTGATACGGTTTGCTGTGCATGTATAATATGAACGCTGCAATTATTCATTCCTTCGGCCCTCATGATGAATTGATAATAACTGTGGAACTTGCCGACGCGACCTTATATTAACCATTTGACTCGACAGGGGTACGTAGAACTGGCTTTTTAACGGGATTCGACCTTTTGGGAAAAGTGTTGTTGGGAAATAATACCCTACGGACTAACAAGCTAGGGCTGAACTTGTACACAGATCATGACCTTAAAGAAATCACTTTTAACCTATCACCCCTGTTGAGTCGCCAAAGTGTCATCTTTTTACCAACATTTTCACTTTACTTTCACTTCACTTTTAACCATATTTCGCTTTCCCACACCCTTACATAAACCATTTTTCATGATTACATGGGTTTTAGACATATTATTTTCCAATGCATCTATTTTAGTGTTTTTGAGTGA
>ML844424.1:3715-16888 GCA_009831015.1 Picea engelmannii | reverse complement strand
TCTTATTAAGTGGAATGCAAGAGTTAGGATTTGATTGAATTTTCATTAGAATTTAGGTGCCTAATCCTGCATATATAGTGCATGTGCTTCATAAGCCTACGAACCTCGGATTGACAAATTAAATGGTTGGGCAATTACTACGACGGAATTAAACGACAATATTTTCACTCAACAACCCCAATACTCAAATCCATTTTTCACATACAAGCATGGAAAAGACCTACTAACCTTTTTTTATCGATGTTTGGTGTAGATCCTCCGTTGCGCTTTATCCGCTTGTTTGCGCTGCTCCTTCCAAAGACAATCCTACAATCAAGACAAAATACTACGCATGCATGCTATTTTCCTACCTAAGGGTTAGAGATTATGCATGAATCAAATAAAATATATATCACTCGCGCATTGGGACGGGAAAAACATTCTTTTATTAATCTCAAGATGAATCAACTTACAATAATGATAGAGACCGGCCACCGTTCCTCGATCTTGATCCTGGGCTCCTCCTCTTCTTTGTCCTCCAACTGCTTTTCTTGAATTCTTCTTAGGCTTGAGGAAAGGCTAAAGGGTTGGGACAAATGGATTTGACAATTGGGTAGAGTTTCTTTGCTATATTTTTCCTCTTCTAAATAGTACCCCTACCCCTTCTTTTATAGGCTAGAAGGAGCTAGGGTTTTGGACGAACTCTCGGCCATGCATGGCCAGGAGTTTCAGTTAACTGACCCATAGCTTTTTGTCACGTCAGCAACTTTCCTGTTTTTGTGCTTTGTTAGGTAAACGCGGGCTGTAGTGGGCCAGCCAGCGTTCCAACACGTGCAGTAGTAGGCCTGCCAGCGTTCCAACGCGTGCAGTAGTAGTTTAGGGCGCATTTTACTTGATTTAAGAGGATTTTCAAGAGTTTATTCATCATGGCTTTGGCAAGGAAGGGATATGAGTTGGACTGATGCCAGGTAAGCATGTGTGGTGCAATTTAGGGTTATAACAGATGCCCCCTAATGTGTGAGGTCAGAAGAGCATCTGATGGCCGAAATACATTACAATTTCTTTACCAATCTGTACTGATATGCTGAACGAGTGAGCCCAGGAATCATGAATCAAGAGGTGCCGTCTGCAAAAAACATCAAATGTCTCACCGAGGCGGGCATACCCATGCTCGGGATAAAATAGAACCATGGATACCAATCAAATACACTGTATATCCATGTTAAACAATTATGAAGAGTAGTCGCGAATAATACACAGCGGAGCTACATCTCGAAATCAGAAAGATATACATATAAAGTATCCATCTCCCAGAAGCTGATTCAGCCTGATGGCTGTACTTCAGAGCTCGAGCAACAAATTCAAAATCTTCTGAAACTTGGGTAGGAGTGTAATATGATTGTACGACTGCACTACCTAGAGGTCTTCGACGGCTCGTCGGTTATAGACTTGACGATCTTGATGATCACACTGAAGGCTTCAGTGATTTCGAACAAAGACTTGATTGGACGTTCAGGATGGCCGGGTATGTGGAAAAGAGACATATTGCAGAGGGGCCGACTCAGGATTAATGACAAACTTCCCTTGGACAATAGCACGACAAGTGATAAAACTTAGGCAACATATCTGTGAATCATAAGTCTACGAAGCAGGAGGTGACGCAGACTCTCCATATGTTTGGAAGAGTAACCAAACGGTGGAGGACACAACTCTATATACCGAGAAAAGATTCCTAAGGTCGTACTACATCCCATAGTCTGATGAATTAAACATACATATGTGCTTTATCCAAGGGCGACTCATGATGCTGCCAATAAAGAAAATACTTTTCCCATCCTCTTTTTGGGGTATATTTGATTTTTTTGTTCTTTTTGATGATTTTGAAAAAAAAATAAAGGAATATTACGTTACAATGGAGGAATGAGTACAACAAACATACAAGCTCAAGGCACAAGGACAAGACTGATGTTCTAGGGAAATGATACTCGGAGAAAAATCCTCCAGTGGCCAAAGGTGTTAAGACGCAAAGGCAAACTGTTACTAGGATGATGGGTAAAGGATGCAAATGTGGTTGATAGAACACACAATGGTAACGTCCTTCGATGTAAGTTTAACGAGCCCAGAGAAGGTAAGCTCAGTGGTTTTTCATATTTAGAGAGTCTGAAAAAGCATAAAAGGAGACTCCGTTGGGGTACCTTTTTTGACAATAGTCTAGTCGGTTCGAAAAAGGGATAAACTAGCACCGATTAGACGTCAATTCAAAAACCATTTTAACGAGTATGAAAAGGACAAGATCACTCAGCTATTTTTTCACTTTTAAGGAGTTTGAAAAAAGATTAACTATGGACTCCGTGAGGAATGTTCTTCTGGACCATTTTAACAAGTGTGAAAGAATAAGTTCACTCGACGATCTTTTCAATTTTAGGGAGTCTGAAAAGAGCTTAACTATGGACTCCGGGGGGTTTCTTTTTCGTAAATTTAGTCCCTCAGGCCCGAAAAAGGAATAAAATTATACCTAAGGATACTCTTCTAAAGAACGGAAATTCAATAGAGTATTCCTTTGTTTGTACAGTTGACCGTCTGGACCGAAAAAGGGGTAAACTACCGTCGGATAGATGTGACTTCAAATTTCAGTTTAACGAGTGTGAAAGGTCACAAGATTGCTCGACAATCTTTTCATTTTTAGAGGGTCTGAAAAGGGCTTAAAAGGAGATCCGTTTAAGGAATGTTCTTCTGGACCAATTGAACGAGTGTGAAGAAACAAGGTCACTCGACAATCTTTTCATCTTTAAGGAGTCTGAAAAGGGATTAAAGAAGACTCCACAATGGTTACTTTTCTCAGTTAATCCGGACGAGATCGAAAAGCATAAATGCAGTCTCGCTGGATGCTGCTTTCGGATCTCAAAGTGAGATTGAAAAACAACAAAGTTAGCTCATGATAGACTCTTGGTGGGTCGATGCCTGGCATCTTTTCGCGGGAGTTGTATGCTCCGATGAAAACATTGTCTATGACGCCAGGGGTTTTGGAGATATTGATAGGTATCATTTCAACAATGGTTTCCATATTACCCTCAACATAGATCTTGTGTGTAGCTAAGGGATTAGTATGACAAGACCTATCTCCAGTCATAGTCATGGTGAATTCTCCTTCTTTGATTCGGCTTAACCTTGGGAGGAAATATGATTTGTGATGAAGATCTTCCCAAGGTTTGTCCGGACTAGTCATTGCTTCAATTACTGCCTCGTTAGAGGGCAATACTAAGTCTAACGAATCGATGTTGGCGAGAGAACCCTGAGCCCAAATAGGCTCTAGTAGTGGATCTAACTCTTGTGCAAGAGTTGGATCAGTGTTAACTGAAGCTTGCTGGACTAAAGAGTACACTACTTCAGCGACTGACAAGGGCATGGACATGCCGGCGTGCCCTGTCTCATCCATCGTGGCTGATGGGGAAGGAAGAATCCACAGATCTTGAAAGTAAGTCGTGCAGAACGACGAGATGTGAAAAATATCAGCCTTGTGGTGAGTCAATATAAACTTGACATCGCCATGAGGAGGTGGGTAGTCGAAAGTACCCATCAAATATGGGCACAAACCAACTTCTACGTTAACGACATCGGCTTGAGGATTATCTATCATGGGAACCGTGGATGCCCCCAAAGCTGGGTCAGGTCTAGAGAAGGACAATTGATCAATGGTCACTATCCGACCCTCGTGTGAAAACAACAAGACTCGGAAAACTTTAGCAACCACCGCTTGCATAACATAAGTCCAACTACAACCTAACAAGAGATTATAGTCGAGGGGGGCATCAACTACCTCTACCTCGACACACACAGTCTTCCCTCCTAACTGCACAGGGAAAGAAGGAATGATGCCATGTGGTCGGAAAGAACGACCGTCGAACACAGTGAGGAGAGTAGGTGATGGAGACAACTCGGGCTGACCAATGGATTTCCAGCATGCTAACGACATAACGCATGTCGAGGCACCCTCGTCGACCACCGTGCAAAAGATATTGCGTGTAAAAGTTTTCGTGGGATGAGCCACTACTATCTGAAACGCTACGTGGTAAGGCAGACGAGGTTTTAAGTCGGTCGTATCTAACATGATGGTACTCGGATTACAAGTCTCAGTAGAGCCCAAAGCAGTTAACAAGGCTTTCCTCTGAGCAGGGCAACTTTGGAGGACCTCCAAAGCGGACATAGCACAAGGGGTTTGGGATAAATCTTCCACCACAGAGTAATTCTGGGCGGCCCTTGCGTTTGGGTTGTGAGAAGATTTCTTAAATGCACCCTTTGGAATGCGTGTCATCATTTCCCCCAACGTATTCTCAATCTGTAGAGGAAGAGATGGGAGTTCGGCTTCTTTTCCCTTCTCGGAAGTGCTTGGTTGACTATAGGCATGTGCTCTAGTTGATAGAAAAGCATCACCTTTCACCATATATACATTCATGGGGTTGTTCGAAGACGGAGGGGGTCCTTGACTGCCCCCTTCCGTGCTTGCAGAGGCTTGAGTTAGATTTTGCCTATGTTGAAAGGGATTAGTTAACACGACTTGTTGCTGCTGTGTGACAAAGTTTTGGGCCTCTGCAAAACGAGGACATAGATGGGTCGGGTGATCCTCCGCACACAAATTGCACGGATACCTCACCTTCCGTTTTTCCGTGGTTCCCTCGCCAGCATTATCAGTAGGTTTCTTATCCCCCTTACCCTTTTTCCGTTGTTTTTTCTTCCCTTCAGGCTGCTGGGTGGCCTTTGGGTTAGTCGTCTGCACAGAATGTACTTCCGCCATTTGGGTAGGAGGAGAAGCCAAAGCAGTAGTCTGGCTGGCCGCTGAGTGTTGTATAGATAACTGTTGCAATTGTTTAGTCGATTGCTCAGCGGGCTTAGTTTGTGCGGAACCAACAATACCATCGGCATGTGGTCCGACTCTCTGTCTAGTTTTATCCAGTATTGATCGTGGAGCATCCGACAGGATGTTGTATAATAAACCAGACTGAGAATAGATGAGCTCAAACTGTTGAGCTCTCATGATGGCATCTTCTTCGGAGAAAACCCCTGAAGTTGTGACGTCTTTGGATAATTGCGGTACTAAAGACTTAAGGAACCACTCAAGCAGGAATGCTGTTGGAACTGGTACTTTGATGAGACTCTTTCGGCGTCTCCATTCTCGGATATGATCAGAGATATGGTCTGCTGTCGTCTGTTTGAAATTGACTAGCAACTCGGTGCCGGCGTCGTATCTCACAGGTAACTGGAAATGGTTAAGGAAGGCCATAGCCAGTTCGCCAAAAGAAGAATATCGTGAGCGATCAAGCTCGATGTACCATTTCGCGACACTCCTGATGAGAGTGCGTTGAAACAATCGCAGCTGAACGGAGTCATCTTTCAATGAGTTAGATGAACACCAAAGATGGAAAGTAGTCACGTGATCACCTGGATCTTCGTTAGGCTTGGCCTCGAACTTTGGAATGTCCGAAGGCAACTTCGTTGGCATAGGAGGCCAATGTGGATCGTGACAAATAGGATCATTTAACAACCGTGTCAAATATGGCAAGTGTAACGTCGCCAGTAATGGTAGTTTGGGTTGCTGCTGATAGCCTGGAAAAAAGGGTCCTGGAGTTTGGATGGCACCAGGTTGCTAGGAAAAGTTTGGTTGCTGGCCCAGATTCTGGTAGAAACCATGGCCCTGACCAGCGTAAGGATTTTGCATCTGTGGAGACATCATTGGCTGATTCCCCATAAAGGACATAGGATGTTGGGCATTCATTGTGTTTGACGGACTTTGGGAAGGATTACTCCATGCCGGTCCTGCTGGGATAGGCATAGAAGTCTGTCCGGGGTTCCATTGACTGTGGAAAGAATTACCCCAGAACGACATCTCAGATGAGGGAACAGATCCTTGTCCTGAGTTCCAAGGTCCTGGTATATGTGCCCCCGACGCAGGAATAGTACCTTGCGCTGGAGTAGACTGTCCAAATATGGGATTGCCCCCAGATGGGAAAGCAGTGGATGCGAAAAAATTGTTACCAAACGTCCCGTTCCAAACAAACGGTGACGAACCTACCGGCAGTGTTTGCGCAGGTGTTCCTTGATTCCCGGCTCCAAAGAAACTTGTGTGTGAAGGCTGCCCGACGGACTGCTGATGCAAACCACCGAATGAAGGGGACGAAGGAGAGATATGACCTCCAGCGTAAGGAAAAGCGTTGAAAGGGATAGGAATGCCCCCAAGTTGACCTTGCAGAGGAGCGTTAGAGCTCCTTGCCCCCAGACCCAAAGTCTGTAAAGTGGAGTGAGTGAGTGCAGGACTTGCACCTGAACTAGGCATACCGTATGAAAACGGAGGGCATGTCGCACTAGGTGTGAAGGGAGGTGTGGCCGCCGCAATAGAGGGGGTCGGTCCACTGTGCGACGTAGTTGCGGCCGAGACCATGGTGGCCCGGACCGCCGACAAGGGCAAGTTAGGAGAAGCTTCTCCTGTGGTAGCAACGGTGATGGGAATGGAAGAATTCCCAGGGGAAGTAACATCGTTTGTTGCCATAGCGGTGTGAGGCACTGACAGGCGTTCGTAAAATTGAATTGGCACAATAACTTGCGTCCAAGTATCAGTGGTTGAGGTTTCAACCAAGCCAATATTGGCAGTCGATTCCTCCGGGAGTTGTTCGGGCTCAATGGTTGGTAACCCGGTTGCTTCGAAAGACCCTTGTTGGTCTAGCTTCCGCCTCAATGGTGGCGGGGGTGGATCCAGTATAACCGGCGGTAGGCCCAGAAGCCTTTGTGACTGGCGGAGCTCTGAATCCTCCACTGTGTGAGAAGCTCCACGACACACTAAGGTATTCTACACGTTCAAACAGTAACACACACTAAAAAGAAGCCCCTATGAGATAAGACAAGCAATCACTAACTATTTTGAAGAACAGTTACAACAACCAACACTAGAGAAACTTACCGGTGTAAGTGCAATTCGAATACGGAAGTACCCTCCGGGTATACTCTGCAAAGCGTGGCCCGATGTCTGTCCTAGGTACCGCGGTATACCCCCGCAGTCACCTGTGTATGTCTCTAGAAAACATTGGCAACTAGTTTTCCAGCACGCGAACAATCACTAGGCGGGTACAGTCGATAGTCGAGTAGACCACAATGAGCAGGGTATCAAGCCCGAAACCTGTCAAGGGTATCGAGAGAAAATGGTCCGGAAGACAACTGAGGACCTCGAACGGATTCGAGACCCACGAAGCCCCGTGGCAAATGCAAACGACGGGATCCCTTAACAAATCCTCGATATATGTTCTCCACTACGCTTGGTCCAGCTTTGGAGGGGTTATCTCCGCTACCTTTCCTTACGCGACCTCGTGTTTAGCCCCTATGTTAGAGGGGGGTCCCGGATAACTTTCACTTAATTGGACTTCTACACTCCCTATGACAGACTCCAATGTTTGGTTTGAGTGGCCTTGGAGAATTTACTCTCCAACCTATTCCAAGGCCCTAGTCCTGAGTTAGTGTATGAACCCTACAAACAAAAAGTCTAATAGTTTTTAATTAGTGTTGCTTTTAATGGGATTTTTTACGTCACAAGGTATGAAGGTGAAACTGATGGTGTGTAAAGACTCAAAGCAAAATGAATAAGAAATGCTTGGAAACAAAAACTTTTACAAAAAATGCAAAAATCTGCAACTTTTCAACAAGAAAGACTTCCTTTTTCTTTTCGAATTTTCTAAGATTTCATGTAGCAAACATAAAGGAAATTCACTCAATCTGCGAGCTACTTATGCTCTAAATGCACTGCAAAAACTTATGAAAAAAGACTTCTTCCTAGCTATTGATGCAGCAACACAATCTTCAAACAAAGAAGAAAATGAAAAATAGATATATATATTTTTTTTATTTGAGTGCTAAATGAAGCAACAAAGGGAAAATGTCGACAAGCACAAAACCAAGAAAACAAAATAAAATTCTAGCTTAAAGCGCAGATCGCAAAGAAACAGAGCAAAGACACTCAATGGCAATCGAGAAAGCACTGCTTCTTATGCTTGTCTAAAAACCATAAAACACAACAATTTTTTTTTTTATCTTTTCTATCAAACATTAACTAAGAGAAAACAGGCTAAGGATAAGAGGCCCTAACCTACTGACTGTGCAACCCTAGACTCAAACCCCTGAGAGGGAAAAAATTCTCACCACAAAAGGGGATGACTGCCCCACCCTGAATGAGAAGCAACCTGACAAGCCCACGTATGTCACTGAAACAACACACGTGCAAACACGTGCTGAGCTATAACAGAGCGCGGGTACCCGCGGGCTGAACTGGTACAGGCCGCGTGTATGTGTAAAATCCAAGACAAAACTAAACATAGACAGCCCAGACCTGGAAGAGGCCTCTGGTATTGACAACCAGGGTCTCTTGAAGGCTTAGATGCTTCTTCTTTAACAGAAAAGGAAAATAAATGCAAAAAATAACAAACACAATAAAGCAGACTGAGACAAGACTGTGAACCAACAAGACCCAGACAGGATCCAGAAAGCCCCCTGAGAATGTGAAATTCTGACAGGGAAGAGGAGACTGCCTCTTAAGCTCTCTGAGTCCTACACGCTACTGAAACCTCTACAAAAATCATTCAAACGCGGGCTGTAGAAGGTTAGGGCGCGAGTTACATGCGTGCAGGCCTTCTGCAGGCCGTGTGTACCTCTGTGTGTCCCGATAATAAATGTCAAGCAACAGTTAAGGAAAAACTGGTATTAAGAACTAGGTTCCCTGCTAGCTCTGACCTAACAGAAAACAAACAAACAAAGAAACAAAGAATCTACTCCTTTAAACTACCCAAAAACCTCACTTAAATCCGGAAACCCTAAGAGTACTATCCCCAGTGGAGTCGCCAATTCTGTTGTTGGGAAATAATACCCTACGGACTAACAAGCTAGGGCTGAACTTGTACGCAGATCATGACCTTAAAGAAATCACTTTTAACCTATCACCCCAATACTCAAACCCCTTTTTCACATACAAGCATGGAAAAGACCTACTAACTTTTTTTTATCGATGTTTGGTGTAGATCCTCCGTTGCGCTTTATCCGCTTGTTTGCACTGCTCCTTCCAAAGACAATCCTGCAATCAAGACAAAACACTACGCATGCATGCTATTTTCCTACCTAAGGGTTAGAGATTACGCATGAATCAAATAAAATATATATCACTCGCGCATTGGGACGGGAAAAACATTCTTTTATTAATCTCAAGATGAATCAACTTACAATAATGATAGAGATTGGCCACCGTTCCTCGATCCTGATCCTGGGATCCTCCTCTTCTTTGTCCTCCAACTACTTTGCTTGAATTCTTCTTAGGCTTGAGGAAAGGCTAAAGGGTTGGGACAAATGGATTTGGCAATTGGGCAGAGTTTCTTTGCTATCTTTTTCCTCTTCCAAATAGTACCCCTACCCCTTCTTTTATAGGCTAGAAGGAGCTAGGGTTTTGGATGAACTCTCGGCCATGCATGGCCGAGAGTTTCAGTTAATTGACCCATAGCTTTTTGTCCCGTCGGAAAATTTCCTATTTTTGTGCTTTGTTAGGTAAACGTGGGCTGTAGTGGGCCAGCCAGCGTTCCAATGCGTGCAGTAGTAGGCCTGCCAACGTTCCAACGCGTGCAGTGGTAGTTTAGGGCGTGTTTTACTTGATTTAAGAGGATTTTCAAGAGTTAATTCATCATGGCTTTGGCAAGGAAGGGATATGAGTTGGCCTGATGCCAGGTAAGCATGTGTGGTGCAATTTAGGGTTATAACAAAAAGACATGCTCGTACCACGTATACAACTTCCGACTCTGACACCCTTTCTCATTTCCAAGGGCCAACCGACCATTTGCTGACTTCACCCTCACGATGTTACGTACCTGACTTCACATGTTTGGGCGCATGGATCATGACGTGACTCAAAATCGACTCTAAATGAAAAAAAAGGTGACGACGCTAACAAAAGGCACTAATCTCTTACATTGGAGAAATAAATCATTGGATTGGGATATGTAGAACTACGAGATATTGTAATTGTTCAAGTTGGAGTTTTTTCTACATGTTATAAGCATTCTTGTGTCCTAAGGGCGTCGTATTTTAGCCAAACAATTTGATGTTGTAATAAGTTTAATGCTACATCCATTAGGGCTGCATAAAACCCTGAACACTTTCTTGGATAACTCACAATTCAACTATCAGAAGTTGCTAATAATTTACCCCTACAATCTACTAGGCCTAGCGCATATTTTGGGTGGATTACTTGTGATTTTTTATGGTTGATTTCTTTGTTGTAACAAGTTGTTTATTACAGCCATAAGGATGCAATTATATCTCTGCAATACTATTTTCATTTAAGCCTTGTTTCATGCTAGAGTCTTTCCCTTTCATTCTTGAGTTGAACTAGTATTTGCTAGCTTGCCTCTTCCTTATTTTACTATACTTTTAACATCTTCATTTGCAGCTCTTACTATCATTTTTTTGTGTATATATATTATTGTTTACTGCTGCAATTAGGGACAAAAATATTAACTTTCCAGTCCACCTAACATATTACATGCATACTTGGATTTTCTTGTGTCTCGGGCAGGGACAATCACCCTTTGCAGGTACTCATACCTCTTGGAAACCATTGGATACCATCAAGACTCTTTCCCAAGAATTTCCGCACTTAGTATCTTGACCTATAGGGGGAACCTCCTTCATCTCTTCACTTTCAATTTCATTCCCCCCAGGGTCATCGAGATTCCTCCGTTGAGGTGATTCTTTCATCTCTAAACTGATGGGAATAGCTGCCTAAGGTGACAGTGGGTAGGTGTTATCTTAGTTGTCTCCATTTGGTGGTTGGGTCAAGATTCTCCCAACCTACAACTTGTGTGATAACAAGGCCTATTTAATAAATGTGAACAAGTCAATGTAAGAAGACCTAATAAAAGCTTTTGCTTCTAGAAAGATCTTCCTCTATAATTTCCTTTAGAAGATAGAATTAGTATAAATAAGAGTAGGAGGCATGATAAACTTTTTCTTGAGAATTATTGTAATAGAGCTCTTCTTTGTTGTAGGTTTCCTCCTCGAAGAGGCAAGTGAACATTGCTTTATCTAAATAAAGGTATCATTTTTGGTGTTGCTCTTCTCAATATTTTGTTGTTCCATTGATATCTGCTGAATATTCATGTTTCTGCATATTATATTACATATGGTACCTTACATTGTATCTAAACAAAGAAAGGCTACATGGTCCTAGTAAGAAATTCAAGGTTCTACAATATGGTCCCTTTGAAGTGTTAGAAAAGGTCGGTGATAATGCCTATAGACTCAATCTACCCCCATATATGCACATTTACTCAACACTGAATGTGGAGAATATGAAACTCTACGAGCCTTCCACGTTGGACCAAGAAACTAATTGGAAAGTCTTACCTACTATAGAGGACTTAGCACCAGAATCTCAGGCAAAGTAAGTAGCATAAATAGTTTTGCAGAAGAAGTCCCGAACAACCAGACGGGTGCAGTATGAACTCTAGCAGGTTGGGTTAAAAAGACAACTTCCAAGCAAGGCCAAATGGTACTCTAGGTAGAAGGTAGAGGAAAAAATTCCACACCTCCTTAAATAAAATATTTTATGGACCAAAATCCTCCCTAAATGAGGAGGTATGATCTGGAATGGATCTTTCTATAATTTGTCATCTATTTTGTTACTTTCTAGGTGGAAAAATTGGAGCTATTAGATGTAGGGCCTATTTTATGGGCATGTCCCACTTTCGTGATTTGGGGTCCATAACCTTTTGGATCCCATTTGAGGCCTTAAACAACCATTTTTGGGATCATAATTAGCTCATACCTTCTTGAAATTATTCGACACTTTGAGAGATTTCCAACAACATGAAGACCACCTCAATCAAACCTATCTCGCTAACGACCATGGTACTAAGTGGGTGCACATCAACATCCATTAATCACATATGTGGAGCTAATTGTGTGTGGAATTTCAAGAAAATTCTAGAGGGCCCAAAACCCTCAACATTAATTGTGGGTTGAGGCATGCAAAAACCCTAACCCTAACACTAGATGACTATCAAGTGATGTTAAATACTAGGCTGCTAAGAAAGGAAGGGGGTTACATTCTTATTGTATTGTTTATTGTTCCATAGTTGAGCAGAGCATCTAGGAGTGGGATATTGAAGCATACCAAAGGAAGTAGAAGATCTTGCAACATCCACACTCGCCATAGTGTCCATGGAAACTCCATAGTGAGTGTCACTTTTTTTCGCATTTGCATTTCATAACTAAGAAGAAAAGAGCAGAGCATATGCCTTACCTTCTAGTTGTGTTGTTCTTGTATTGAATTTTCCCAGGGCACATCTTGTGTTCATTGTGTGGATGGTGTGTTATTTGCTTGTTTCTTTCATTTTAGTTTTAGTTTATTTAGTATTCTATGCATTAAGCTAGTAACATTAAATCTGGAATCTAAGAAAAACACAGTATAATAAGACATTTCACAATATTGTAAGATATGTTGTGATAGACTATTCCAGTGGATTATCCACAAGAGTTTACAAATCATATTCAAATTTAAAATTGTATAGCAAACAAAGTTACAAATTGTAGCGAATAACATCGTTAGTATTGTTGCATTAAGTTTGAACCATATCTCTTACAAGGTCTTAGTTGAGGTTGGTAGTTGAGTGAAAAATCATAATATGTTGCAACTCTCTTGGTGACCCTTTTACCTCAATGGAAAATTTTCAATGAAGAGAGTAGCAAAGTGTTAGCGGTTCAATGATTAATTCTGCTTTTAGTTGTGATTTATGATTAACTAATAACTTCACTAGAATTATTGAAATCATAATCGATATGACATGATGAGATGCTTGTTACTTGGATATTATGTAGCCTTAAGTTGATGCTTCAAAATACAACAAATGTGTTCAATAGGGAATGACCTCTTCTTTAGTGGTTATATTGACCACTATATTTTTAATTCCTTAATTTGATTTAAAACATCTAGTGAGTATTTAAAACATTTCTTTTTTAAAAGATAAAAAAAATAGCTTATGATTCTCACATCTTCAATATTGCCACTATAAAGAGCTTCATTGATTCAATCCATCTCTTCAATAAATTTTGGACAAATTATCTTCACCCTAAATGATTTCCTTTCTGTCATGCCTTGTTTGACTTTGTTTTGTTTTC
>ML844423.1:0-37000 GCA_009831015.1 Picea engelmannii | reverse complement strand
TATTCATAATTTTTTTTTTTAATTTAGAATTGGTAAACCATTAATTTATGTGAACATAAATTAAAAAACACTAAAAATTTTAAAACATCATGAATTTATTTTATCAATAAGGATATTCACATTTTTTTTTTTAACAGAAATTGGGTAAAATATATATTAAAAAGTCGTGAGGAAACGTAGGCAGAGAGTAAAGTCGTTGTTACAAAAATTGCAGAGATAAAAATGCTCCCACCTGTGTTCTCCAAGAAGGAAATGGAGAACAGGGGTGGCGCTAACTAGAACACTAAAGTATGTTTGTGTATCGATGGTAAACATCTTGGAGAAAGTACCTAATAAAAGCACAAAAAAACATTGCATATAGTTACATTCTGTTCTGGCTCGGTGCAGTGTGGTATGCCTTTGTTGGAGGTCGCAGGTTGAGATCCAATTGAAGGCACGGTCCTAGAGAGGAGGCCTCGTCTAAGAGGGAAGTGTTCGTGACAGGTGACACAGGGCTGGACGCAAATTTGAGCTCCTCTATCTGCTACCTAAGCGCTTCACATTCGTCCCTGTTTCACTGCTGCTCGCTCCTATGCTGGATGGTGATCTTTGTGATTGAGAGAACCTGTGTGGAGAGGGACCTGAACTGTAATTGTAGTGTTTGGATAGTGTTTACCAGTTCTTCATGCTCCTCCATTGAGACAGTTCTTGGTATTTGCATGTTCATCTTGGCTGTATTCCCTGCTTTCCCCCAATTGTAGAAATCACCAGTGCGCTTACGAGGAGGAGTCTCTGCTATGTTCTTCACAGGAATGTGCTTTCTTCCCCAATGAACCGCTCCTATTGTGATACTTTCACTCCTCTTCATTGGATTCACGAAACTTATCCATTTTCCCACAATTTTCCATACACTTGAGCCATGATTGCTTCTGCTACTAGGATTCTTCACCTAGCCTGGAATTAATGGCCTGTACATTTTCGACGTCACCCTGCGCTTGAACTCCTTGCTCCATATTTCTATCCCATGCTTAGGAGTTGTCCAAGGTACACCGAAGAGACTTCCCAAGCCTGGGGAAGGAAAGAAAAGAGGCTAAAGGTCGCAGACTGAGGAGGAGCGTGTGGCGAGAAGTCGAGATAAACATAAGTGGGGGCGTGTAGAGGGAACGAGTGTAGGTAGGGGGCATGTGGAGGGGACGAGAATAAGGATACTCAAATTTGAACATTAGTTCTAATAGAGAATTTTAATTTTTTTTTAATTTTTTATAAAAATTAAAATATATTTTATTAAAAATTGAAGTCATTTTCAATAGAAGGATAATGATTATTATAAAAAATTAAAAAAATAAACATGGAATCACTTAGTATGTTTCTAACATATTTTTTTTAAGGATTGAAAAGATTGAAATAAATTTTATAAGGTTCTTCTGGAATGAAAATGAGACTTAATGTAAATGTTCAATATTTCAGTGAAAATAAACATTTTTTGTTTTTCACATCAAATTATATATTTTTCCATGTTGTAGACTTAGTAGTAAGCCTAGTACATGACACTTTCATTATGGAAACTCATACAAATGTTATTTTACTTTGCTTGATATTTTTTCCATTTTATAAAATCTTTGTAGTAGAAATATTATTTGATCATTTTCTTTTGGCAATTCTTTCAAGGAAATTCTAGATCAAAAGATTTTGGTAATTTTTCCAAGGAAATTCTAGATGAAATGTTTTTGGCAATTCCTAGACCTTAAGAGATGGTACCCAATTCAAATCTTGTCCAATGGGTAGAAACAATAAGTGACACATGCAACAGAGAAACGACAAAACCTCTTACAGAAATATCAAAGCAATTAACTATTTACGAATCCACCAAAATTAATAACCTACAAACCTTTTACATAAAGTTGAAAGAAAACTAAACATAATTTATTTTCTAATAACTCACCCCTCCGACGGGTCGTTATTACCAAATGGGAATAGACTTGAAAGTATAAAGAAAGAAACTGATTGCTCTCAAGTGAGGCAACGCCTGGAGCAAATCAAAGCAAAGCCACACACTGCATTTTATTAAATCAATTGAGGAGTACATTATATAGGATGATATTCGGTTTAGACGATTGGAACCAACCTGTAACAAATAGGATCTAAATCACAACTAATCTCCATTATTTCTAAGTCTCCCCTTTAATGGAGAAAGGATTGACATGCACACCTAACATCTCCCTAAATAGTTCAAATTTTATCTTCCCAAGAGGCTTAGTGAAAATATCAGCGGCATTTTCACTAGTATTACAATACATTAAAGCAATGTCAATGGACTACATCTTTTCTCGAACAAAATGAAACTGAGTATCAACATGCTTTGTCCTTGAATGGTAAAATGGATTATTTGCCAACTTGATTGAGCTCTAGTTATCACATTTGATAATTGTAGATTTTGTTTGTTATTCTCCAACATCTTGAAATAGTCTTCTCAACCAAACAACTTCACAATTTGTTGCACACAATGCTTTATATTCTGCCTCAATGGATGACAAAGATACAATAGCCTACTTCTTACTGCTCTATGAAACAATCCCGGATCCAATGCCAAAGGCATAACCTGTAGTAGAACTCCGATCATCCAGATTTCCAACCCAGTCTGAATTTGAGTAACCTGTCACCTCAACATAAAATGAATCAGTATATTTAATACCATAATCAATTGTGTCTTTGAGATACCTGAGTACCCCTTTCGTTGCATTCTTATGGATTTCTAGAGGTTTTTCCATAAACTGATTTAACAAACTAACATAATATGCTATGCCAGGTCTTGTTGTAGTGAGATAGTTCAAGCTTCCCACCATCTGTCTATACACTGTATCATTTACCTCCTTTGAACCATCATCACAGTAAAGTTTCATGTTATGCTACATTGGAACATGAGAAACTTTACACTTATCCATTTTAAACTTCTTAAGTACTTCTTTGACATATTTACCTTGAGACATAAAGTTTTGACCAACATTTCTCCAAACTTCAAGACCTAGGCAGTAATGTAACTCACCAAGATCTTTCATTTTAAATACCTGTGACATCTGCTTCTTAATTCCACTAATCAATTTTTTTGAATTTCCTGTAATAATTAAATCATCAACATATAAGGAAATCAATACAACATGCCCCTTTTCATCAAACTTGGCATACATATTTGGATCACTTTTTCTCCTCATAAAGCCCCGCTGATGAAAGAATGAATATATGTTCTCATACCATGAACTAGGTGCATGTTTAAATCCATACAATGCTTTCTTTAATTTACACACTAAATGTTCCTGACCACTTTTCACAAACCCCTCTGGTTGAGTAAGGTAAACCTCCTCTTTTAACTCATCATTCAGAAAAGCATATTTTACATATAATTGGTGAAGCTTCCAATGGTACTTTGTAGCTAATGAAACTCACAATCTTATAGTAATTAATTTAGCTACTGGTGCAAATGTTTCTGCATAATCAATTCACTCCTTCTGTGAATACCCTTTTTCCACCAATCTAGCTTTATATTTATATATACTACCATCTTCTTTGAATTTAGGTTTGTATATCCATTTACATCCTATGGCCCTTTTATCTTTAGGCAATTCAGTCAATTCCCAAGTTTTTTTTTCATTATAGAGTCATATTCTTCCCCCATTTCTTTTCTCAACTCTTCATGTTCATTACTTTCATTAAACCTCATGGGTTCTATGACATTTGAAATATTACTCATCAGGGCATAATCTTTATACTTTTCAGTTGGATGAACCTATCGTGAAGATCTTCTCAATTGGCTGGTGACTTTTTCTCCGTTTTGTGAAGATCCTTCTTCACTGTTGTATGTATCCATGTCACTGGATGCCTTTTCTTGCTAGTGCTTCTCTTCTTTGACCTCTTCATCTTCAAGAAGTGCATGCCATCCTTCATGACTGTTGTCTTCATTATTTCCTTCTTCCTTCTCATGGAAAATTACATCTCTACTTGCAAACACTTTGTGAGTAGATGGATCAAACAATTTATATGCTTTAAATTCTGAACAATACCCTATAAAAATACATTTGATAGCTTTAGCATAAAGCTTCTTCATGTTCTCCTTTGGAATATGTGCAAAATCCTTACACCCAAATATCCTCAAATTATTAATTGCTGGTTTAGAATCATACAAGGTTTCGAAAGGAGTTTTATGATAAAGACACCTTGTTGGACTTCGATTCTTTAAATAAACGACAGTGCTAATAGCCTCTGCCCAAAAATCATTTGAGAGATTCATACCTTTCATTATACTTTGTGCACACTCCACCAGAGTTCTGTTTTTCCTTTCTGCAACTTCATTCTATTGTGGAGTGTGGGGTACTGTAAATTGTTGTACTATTCTATGATATTTGCAATACTTGATGAAGTTCCCTAATCTACACTCTCCCCCTTGATCTGAGCAGAGGATTTTAATGGTCTTTCTTGTTTGCTTCTCCACCATGTTTTTAAATTCCTTGAAGTATTAAAAAACATCACTCTTTTTTCTAAAGAAATAAACCCATGTGTATCTTGTGCAGTCATCAATAAATAACAAAAAATAATAAGCACCACCTAAGGACCTTTTTTGCATTGGTCCACAAACATAAGTATGTATAAGTTCTAATACATCTTTCTTTATCCTATTGGAATTAGAGGGGAATTATTCTATGTGCATCTTTCCTAATGCACAACCTTCACAAGCAACATACTCGTTCTTCAACATAGGGACTCCTTCAACCATACTTTGTTTTTGTAATAGCAATAAATCATGATAATTAATGTGACCATACCTTTGGTGCCAAAGAGTTTGTGTAGGCATAGTTGCATAAGTCAATGCTTGATGATTCTTGCTGGTGACATCAAGTTTGTACAGACCTCCAACTCTCACTCTCGAGGAAACAATTTAGTAATGATCCTGCAAGTCCTTCACTATACAATGTGTCTTGAAGAATTTGACCTTCAAATTATGATTTTTAATTGTGGACACATAAATCAAGTTTTTATTTATCCCAGGGACATACACAACATTGTGAACGTGTCTAATAGTTCCATTCAACAGTGTTACTGGAATATATCCCTATCCCTTGATCTGATAAGAACAATCATCTCCAAGATAAATATGTGCACCATTATGTGTTTCTTTAAAGTTTATATACCAATTCTTGTTACATGTCATGTGAATTGAAGCTTCAGAATCCACAAACCATGCATAAACACAATTAGTTTCAACAAACAACGCAACATTATACACAAATAGTCTAAGATCTTTTGAATCAAAATTTGGGTTTTCTTCTGCAAAGTGTCCTTAATTTTTTCTATTTTTATTCCTAGCCTCATCATTTTTCTTCTTATAACATTCTCTGGCAAGATTCCTAGTCCTACCACAACAGAAGCACTTAGGTTCATTTCTATTAGATAACATACCTTGATTTGGCCTTGGAAATGACTTCCTCTGAAATGAACTTCCTCCTCTTCCTTCTTTTCCTTGTTTCCCTTTAGGGAATCTCTTCTTTGTCAATAGTGCTAAGTCTGAATTCCGAGGCTTCAAATTCGGCTTCAAATCCGTGCACCTCTCTTCTTCTTGCAACAATATACTTAAGCACGCTTGAGCCAGAGGCGTCTTGGGATGGGTGACCACCTGGGAAGTCCTGGTTACCAGGTGCAAGCCCTGGAAGTGATGATTGATGCTATGCGATTCATTTCGTTGGCTTCAATCCCATTTCTTCACCCCTGTGAGCATCACCCGATGTAATGAGTGCTAAGTGGACTATTCAAATCATGAGAATTATTGGTCAGTTGCGACTAATACTCATGAATATGGGTCATAGATTAATGACTTACACTACGCAGTTAATCCCCAAAATATTATCTAACAATATACTTGTCAATTCCCCAAAGGTAGGATATTTTTCTCTCGCTGCAAGGCCTGTTATAAACATTTCATAGTCCTCTAGTATTCCATTTAGGGAAATTGTGACAAGATCAATGTTTGACACTTTTATCCTATATCTCCCAATTTATCTTTCATGTCTTTAATTCTCCCAAGAAAAGTCTAACAGACTCATTTATATTCATTTTAATACTTAGAAATTTACTCTTCAGAAAAAGAATACGATTTGTATTATTAGTCTCATACAAATCTTTAAGTGCTTTCCAGGTTTCTTTAGAAGTCTTAGCATATCTAATGTGAGGAATCATATTATCTTTCACATACATTCATAATAATACCTTGGATTTGTTCTCCCGCTTATCCCAATCTTGGATTGTTGCTGCTATCCCACCTGGAACCATGTTAGGTCGCACTTCATATCCTTTCACGATCATCCATACACCATAACCTTCCATCAAGGATGCATTTTGAATATCCAATTGACGAAATTCGAGCCATCCAATTTATTGGCTTCATTGAGATAAGTTTCAACAAGTGGATTCACCATCTCTGCAAACTCCTTTATGCAACAAACTCCTCTCCAAAGCAGCGATCATGCGCCAAGAATGGAAACTAGCAGAGAAAATGGTGCGGCCTCTCAAACCCAAGACGGAGGCGTCGACAAAAAAAACACCAATGGCTTCATTCCAGAAATATTGGAGAAGGACGGGTTCCTTCATGCCTCTCCACGCCAAACATGTTCCTGTTGGATTACTGAGAGGGGGGTGTGAATCAGTAATAGAGCAATTTAATCCTTTTTAACCATATAATCCAAGTGTTATATCAATGTAGCATCATCATCCAATAACTACAGAGTAAACAAGAAATGAACAAATGAACAATCATACACATACACAATACACCATTGTTTTACGTGGAAACCCAAAGCGAGAGAAAACCACATAATGTTTTTTCTTATATGTCTTGAAGAATTACATTCATCGGAAGAACCAACTTCCTTTGTTTTCCAACTGCAACTGGAAGGAGGCTCTAACCCCCTAATTTCTCAGGCTACAACCTGAGGGAATCTCCAACTCCCCAATTCTCTGGCTACAACCAGAAGGAGGCTACAACCCCCTATGTTCGAATACAATCGGAAGGTGGATACAACCACCTGTCCTTGCCCCATCCAACCTCCCTGAAGTAGAAGTAGAATGATGGAACCATTGTCACACTATCAATGTGAGATATACCGTTGTAAACCTATACCAATCAACCTGTACAAATAACCTGAACCATGCATCAACCATGCATCAACCTGTACCTAAACCTGTAATCAAATTGTACCATAAACAAGTGCACCAACCATGCACCAACCTTTAATCAACCTGTACCATAAACAAGTGCATCAGCCATGCACCAACATGTACCTCAACCTATACCATGAACAAATGCATCAACCATGCACCAAACCTGTACAAATAACCTATCACAACAACCTGTCACAACAAATTGTCCAAACAACCTATCACAACAACCTGTCTCATCAATTTTATCAACCAAATCAGATCTACTCACCAAGACAACTCTCAAAGATGTGCATCAACCAAGTATAACACAACAAATCATAATCATCACCAATATCAACATGTGCTTATGATAATACAAGTATGCTACATCATCCATAAACCATGTGTCAACAATACTACTAACAAGTGCCTCCAACCATGTACCAAGTATGTACCAATCATGTATCAACTACTCATCAACTATGATTCATCAATATGTACCAACATCATCAACTATACACCTCATGTATGTGCCAACTCATCAAGTACTTGTCTCAACCATGTACCCGACATGTACCTCAACCAAAATCCCTCATCAATTTCATCATCCAAATCTGATTTATAACTCTGTAATAGACCTAGTGTATATGATCACATTCCTGCAAACGTTCCTCAACTTTAACAACAAGAGACTAGGATTGTTGGCATATGGGCAGACCCAGGGTTCGGCTCCAAGAGCGTACCAACAAACCGTAGATATTGTCCCTTTCAACAACAGCTGTGAGGCAGATGCAGTCTCACCCGAAGAAACTATGAGGGGGTTGTAGGATAGAGATGTCTACAACCAAGGGGAATATCAAGTGGATCGATTATCAGAACACTACAACATTCATACATCACTTATCAACCTAGATCTACTCTGCATAGCTATAGATCTGATCTAACACAACAATGCAATAACAGTATATCAATGACAAAGAACAGAGTATCAATCACACACAAGACACAAGATATACATGGTTCACCCTCTCTCTAGGGCTACGTCCACAAAACTGTGCTTATGATATATTAAGATAAAGCATACCGTTCTTATCTGCGCTCTCAACTAGTAGATCTTTTTTATTCTCGTCTCTTCCTCTCCCCTTCCTGTGCACCTAGATGCAGGACTTGACCTTCACACCCAGCTGAAGATCTTACAATACTAGAAAGCTCTCACACTTATCACTTCTCTCTCACAATACAATAATCACTCATAACAACAATACAACTAGATCGAACAACAATATCGTACCAACTCGACCCAGGTACTTTAGACCTTTATTTATACATTACAATAGCTCACCGACAGCCTTAGGTTGAAACCTAGGTGTCAAAACCCTAGATACCCAAAAACCTAGGTGTCTAAAACCCTAGGCTAACTTGACCCGTGTTTTCCGAGCTTCACCAGCCTGTTTTTCCTTCCTTCTCGCGCGGTGCTCCAAAGTATCCAATGGTGGATTTTTCTGCTTGCTGAGTTGTCCACGATCCTTCTTCCTTGCTGATCTGTCATCCTCAATCTCCTCGTCCAACAACTTTATTTTCCTTACTTCACTCCGTCTTTTCTTCTCTTTTGCTCACTTCAACCCAGTAATTGTCACTGTGTCTTCCGCGAAGTTTTCATTTCACCTTTTCTTCCTTGATCTTCACTTCCTTCCATAACCAAGGGCCAACAGGCTCCCAACACTCACCTGTGACTCGTCCCGAGGCACTTTAGATCTGATCCTTATGTGTTACTTCGACTGCAGACTATGCAATGCATCCTTTTCTTTCTGCTTTATGCCTCCTCTCCATCCTTGTGCAGACTGTCTTTTCTGTGTTTGGTACCCAGTTTCAACTGCACCTGGTACCTAGACCCTTTTCTTCATGCTTTTACTGAGAGCTGTGAGGCAGTTGGTTGTCATAGTACAACTTCAGCCGACTCCCATTCACCAAACCTTCCTTCCATTCACCAGTTAAAGTCTTCAGTTGCGTAGCTCCTCCCTTTGTAATATAGGCGATCTCATATGGTCCAAGCCAATGCATTATGAACTTACCAGGGTGCTTCATGAAATTACTCTCATATACCACTACCAAATCACCTTGCTTGAATGCCTTATTCTTGATGTGCCTGTCATGATAGGCTTTCTCTCTTTCCTTCTGAACCTGCTGATGGAACCCTGCAATAAATCTATACTCTTCTAGTTCGACCAACTTTGCAAGCCTTTATCGAACAACGCCGGTGTCATCCATGTCTGTGAAGGCATCAATTCTTAAGCTTGGCACAAAGTATTCCATTGGGACAACAACTTCGAGACCATAAACCAACTTAAAAGGAGTTTGCATTGTTAGCTTCTTACAAGTGGTTCTGTAGGCCCATAGTACTACGATTACTCTTAAGTCCCAGTCATCCCTGTTCACACTGCAATTCTTTGTCAGCGTTATCTCTAAGATCTTGTTGAATGCTTCCATTGTTCCATTTTCTTGTGGATGGTAAGGTGTGCTCTTTTGATGGTGGACTGCAAATTCCTCAGTTAGGGCTTCAACAATCTTATTGATTAAATGTTTGCCTTGATCACTCATAAGGATCTTGGACATCCAAACCTAGTTATGATGTCATCAAATATGAAGCATGCAACTGTAGTTTCACTACAACCCTTAACTACTCTGGATTCAACCCATCTGGTCAAGTATTTTTTCGCAGTGATGATGTAACTTTCTCCTGTGCACTTTCCTGGCGGGTTTATGGGTCCCACAAAGTCAATGGACCATTTCTCAAATGATTGTAGGGTAAATTGTGGTGCTAATGGAATTTCATCTCTTTTGGATGGTTTCCCAACTCTTTGGCATACATCGGAGGCTTTGGAATAATCTTTAGCATCTCTATGTAAGCTAGGCCACCAAAGGCCAACTCTAAGAACCTTCTGTGTAGTGGCTTTCCCTGCGTAGTGTCCTCCTGCAATGCCTTCATGAGATTCCACGAGGATCAATGGTTTCTCTGCCTCCTTAATATCTCATTAGGTCCCATCTTGTATAGTTGTCCAGCTATAAGTGAAAAGTTTGCAGTGCACACCACTAACTGTTTCTTATGGGGAATTGTATACTCACTAGGTGCCACTACTGTTGACAGGAACTGGACTATGTCTGGGAAGTGGTCATCAATAGTCCTACTATGCATCTGATAGTGTATCCTCCAAACTGGTGGGATCTTCGTCATGTTCCAACCTCGACAAGTTGTCGAGACCTTTGTTCATTCTTCATGGTTTAACCACAATTTCAAAATCGTATTCCTGAAATAGCGGAAGCCATCTGCAGATTCTCCCCCCCAACAATGGCTTTTTGACTAGGTACTTCAGCGTAGAGTGATCAGTAAACATTTTAAAGTGTCCTCCCAACAAGTAGTGGTGAAACTTCTGCAGTGCATATACCATGGCTAATCCTTCTCTCTCTGTAGTGGTGTAATTAATTTTAGCTGTAAATAGCTTCCTGCTAGAAAAAGCCAGCGGATGGTCGATATCCCCTTCTCCAGGTTGTGCTAACATTTCTCCTAAGGCAATAGAATATGCATCGACATTCACATGAAACTCCTTACTCCAATCTGGAAAAACTAGAATAGGCGCAGTAACCATATTTTGTTTCAGTGTGTCGAAGCTCTGCTGGCATTCTTCTGTCCAACTAAACTGGCAGTCTTTCTTCAAAATCTTCTCCATAGGTGTTGTAATCTAGGCATATCCTTTGATGAATTTCCTATAATATCGAGTATGTCCTAGAGTAGTGCGCATTTGTTTGACTGAAGTGGGAGGTGGCAGATCAACGATAATGGAAATTTTAGATGGGTCAACCAACAATCCATGCTTGCATACAATATGACCTAACAATACTCTAAATGGTGAGAAGAAGATGTACTTCTTTAGATTCAAAGCAATTTGACACTGCCTGCATTTGTCCAACATTATTTTTAGACATTCAATATGATTTTTCAACAAACTAAAAACAATCCAGTCATCAAAATATGCTTCTAGAAATTTATGCAAAAACTCCTTGAATGCTTCAACCACCACCCTGGAAAAGATGGTTGGGGATTCTTCAATCCAAATGGCATCACTATATATTGGTAGGATCCCCATTCTATGGAAAATGTGGTCTTATGGTGATCCTCCTTGGCAATCCATCTCTGATGGTATCCTGAAAATCCATCTGTAAAAGAATACACCTCCTGGCCTCCCTCGTTATCTAACACTTCGTCAGTGAATGGTGTAGGGAAAGGGTCATGCAAACAAGTATCGTTCAGCTTCCTGAGATCTACGTAGATCCTGATCTCATCTGTATTCTTGTCTTGCACCACCATAGGGCTAATCCACTCCGTCTCTTCGACAATTTTTATAATCCTTGCTTCCAACATTCTGTTGAGCTCAATCTTCACTTTTTCCTTATATTTTAGGTTCAATTTGTAGGGTCTCTGTTTGACTAGTTTTGCATCTGGTTTGAAAGGGATCCTCATCTCTCCCATAGGCCCTTTTATGCCCTTCATATCATTGAACTTGGTTAGAAACAAGTCCTGATACTCATGCAGTAACTCTGTAATTTTTTCAATGGTAGCAACATCCCAATAATCTCCGACATTAGCAAGCTTCAATGTCTCCTCTGTTCCAATATTGACCTTCTTAATCTTGATTGGATGTCCAATGAATGGTAGCTCAACTCCTAGTCCTTCCACATCTCTTTTTCCTTTTGTTTCTGTGATGTTCACCTTCCTCGGATCATCGTCTTCATCAGCATTGATGTTATAACAACTTTGCAGTTTCTGGAGGGGTGCAGTCCTTTCATCCTCTTCTTGTTCCAAAGGGAGGCTAGACACCTCCTCAAATAATTTCTATCTAACAATCTGTAATACTTGGTATATTGAAGGATATTTACTTTCAAATAAATAGGTGGTTACAAAATTCTGATTCATACCTTCCCAATCTGCAGTGATGAGGCGCAACTCTGCTTGAAGGTACCAGTTGATAGGGGTGGTGTCCAGTGTGTTAATGAATTTTTTCACCCACTTCTCTTAGGGGAAATTTCTTCAAGCTTCTTCGCAGCTTCACACATGCTCCTTCGAGCAAATTCAGCCTGTGTACTGAACTTCGCATCTTTCTGCTTGTGCTGAGAACCGCACTGTCATCAAAGTACGACATTGTATCCAGTTTGATATATTTATTTTGTGTGTCCACCACCATCTTGCTGGTGTGGATTTCAGGGCCTCATCCATTGCCAACAATCTCTATTGTGTTGGTACACTTGTTTCAAAGTCTGATAGGAAGGCTTCTAAAGGATTCAGACCATCAAATGTGGGTAAGTTACTTACTGTTGTGCTGATCCAACGAACTTCTCTAGTTAATCTAACACATCTCCTTGTAGATACTTCATACATATGGTTCTGCTAGTTCTCCAATGCTTCTTCTAAATCTCATGAGCACACGTTGTCACTTCGCCAGCTTAGGTTCCCATCAATCGTAGGATTAATGTAATCTTGTTGTCTGGCTGTTAGTTTGTATATGTTTTCCAGTTCGTGTGTGCGGTCTTCCTCTCTGACAGGTTTTGTGTATCACTGACCTTCATCTGGATCTAAAGGTGCGATGACCCTAAATCCATCTTTTTCAAATTTCATACATCTTTTATTTAAATCAACCACTGTGGAATCATTGAAAGCCCAATCAATTCCTAACAGTGCAGGGTAAGGATAGTTGTCATCAACTATCTCAATTACTTCAAAATCTGCAAACGTTCTTACTCCATCGATGTCCACAGGGATATGCTCCAACCATCCAAATGGGCTGACAACTTGATGATTAGCCATCCTAAGCCTAATAGGGGAATAGATTAACTTTGGTTTTCCCATCAGTGCCCATGTTTTCTTTGTCATGACATTGAGCTTCTACCCTAAGTCGTGGACCACATAGTTTATGTCATATTCTCCTATTTGAGAATTCAAGTGTAATTCCTTATTTGTCCTTCTCCTTATTGAAATTTGGTGTACTTCCCTATTCAGTAAGGGGTCTATATTTCCTAGCTCATATTGTCTGATTAAATTATGTATCTCTTGTACAACGTTTTCATCCTGAGTCAACTTAATACAAGTGTATACAAATTCTATGATCTTGCTTACCTCTTTTCCTTCTTTCGGCGAAGCAGACTGATCAAATACTTGATGAATTCCATATTCTCTTACTTCTGGTTGTGTCTTTGATGAAGAACCTTGGTCTTCTTTGAACTCTTTTCTTGCCTCCTCGAATATTTGTCTTTCTTTCTTTGCATCAAAAGTTTGGGTCTTCATTACATCTTTCCTGATTCTTGAGTCCTCTGTAGTCTTTCCTTGGGTCATTCTATATTCTCCTGTAGCATTTCCTCCTCGAGTGATAACAACGACTCTAGGGTCTTTTCCACGAGGTTCGACATATATCAGTTGCACTTGTGGGTTCTGCTGAGGTCCTCGTCTTTCCTGGAACTTAGCTACCAGCATAGGACATTCCTCAATAACATGCTTGAAGGAGTTGCAATAGATGCAAGTAGTACAAGGGTTCTGACAGTCCCTTGCCAAGTGTCCTGGTTGTGCGCAGTTATAACAGATTATCTATCCTCGACCTCAGCCCATACCTCCTCCTCCTCCTCGTCCTTTGAATCCACCATGAGTGTTGAAGTTTCCTCTTCCTGGAGAGCTATACTGCATAGTGTTTCCTTCTTGCTGTACTTTGCCTTTAATTTTGTATATGTCTCTTGATCTTTCGTGCATGAGGTCATAAGCTCTACAAATCCCTATCATCATGCCCTATTGACTTACATAATGTGCAATACAAATTTTTGGGTGTCTGAACGTATTTCTGCATGTAATAGCACTCACTAGGGCGATGTCAGTTTTTGCATACTTCACACCAGGGTAATGTGAATTGCTTCAAATGGCTTGGGGCTCCCGAGGCCAAGTATTCATGAAACAGGGGACAATGCTCCTTGTCATGGCCTTTTGATTTGAATATGACACACCAGATGTCTTCTATTTTTTCTTTTCCCTTGTCTTTATTCATATCTTCGACCTTTAGAGACAAACTAGTTAGTTGACTCAAGATCTGACTCATACTTGAGTTGGATTCTCCCATAGGGACTGATTCAAGCTTCATGGCGATCTCCAATGCCTCAACCTGCAAAGAAATCTTCCATTGCATCAGAGGAACTCTCATGTATGGTAAAAGGGGAGTAATGAACCATTCTTTGTTATGCTCATTTGGGATCTGAAAAGTCAATCGATCTGTTAAGGTCTTGAATATCTGATCGAACTCCCAAACGGGTTTGGCTACCTTCTGCTTGATCTCTTTCAGCTCTGTAATACATTGTGACTCTGATTTAGGTTTCTTAAACTCTGTAATAAGCACATTCTTGATCTCATTCAGTGGATTAGGCTGCACAAGTCCTTGGACAAGTTTCATGTACCATCTCAGTGCGCGATCCCTCAGAGTGGTACTGAACTGAGTTCTTTTGACAGCTTCGTCGGTGAAATTCTTAATATTCCACACACCTTCACATAGGAACCAATGTTGATCAGGATCTTCAGATCCATCTCCCCTAAAGATAGGGAGCCTCATCTCATCTTCCATAGATCTTCCTAGGGTTCCTGACTGAGTATGTGGTGGACTACTAGTGACAGTGCTCTGAGTGCTCTGGTGAATCTGATTACTTTGATTGATTTATGCCGCTGAAACAACATGATGGATAATAGTACTTATTTCAATAGTCCGCACAGTTCCTGAGGTTTTTGGCTCGTCTCAACGAAGTTCTTCAACTTTCCCTTCCTCTTCCCTAGCGGGTTCTGGATGCTCTTCGTCTATCATATCTGACTCTTCTCCACTGTAGAAACCCTTGTCCCCGTAGTTCTACTTGAACAGGTTTGCAAGATGAACTTCTATGAACACTCTCCCACTACGCGTATGTACAACTTCTGTGTCGTTGTCGCTGTCCGAATTCTTGAACATTAGCCTTTTCAAATCCAACCAATCTAGTGTATCTTCAAGATGTTCTTTTCATGCAATAGCATCTTGATTCTCAACTTCAGAAAATGTAATATTTTTTCTCTGGGTCCCTTGAAGAAATATCTCTCGGCTTGGTTATACAATTCTACTCTGTCAACAACAAACTCAGTGATGTACCCTCGAATGGTGTTATCAAACCAATGATCTACTGCTCGTGATACAACGTTATCGACTCTCTTGACCTTCTAGATCAATGTCGACGTCCAAACCACAGGAGGTCTAGATCTGATCTCAAACTGGGTATCTGCTAACCTAGATAACCACTCATATAGCTCTTGATGGATTCCTCCAAAGAAAATCCCATGTATATTGGTGAAGATATATCTTCCTAACCAATTATTTGTACTCAGATTAGGGTTCTTGTTTTGGGCTTCAGCGAAGTCCTTCTCTTGATCCTCTATCCACTTTTGAATCTCTGTCTTCGATGGAAACCACCTTGACATTCCCTCAAGAAGATTCTTGTCCTAAAAACGGAACGGTTTGTTGGCATAGGGGACAACCCAGGGTTCAGCTCCAAGAGCGCACCAACAAGCCCTAGCTATTGGCCCTTTCGGCAACACCTGTGAGGCAGATGTAGTCTCACCCGAAGTAGCTATGAGGGGGTTGCAGGACAGAGATGTCTACAAACAAGGGGAATATCAAGTGGATCGATTATCAGAATAATACAACATGCATATATCACTTATCAACCTAGATCTACTCCGCACAACTATATATATGATCTAACACAACAATGCAATAACAGTATATCAATGACAAAGAACAAAGTATCAATCACACACACAACACAAGATATATGTGGTTGACCCTCTCTCTAGGGATACGTCCACATAATTGTGCTTATGATATTTTAAGATAAATCATACAATTCTTATCTACTCTCTTAGCTAGAAGATCTTCTTTCTTCTCCTCCCTTCCTCTCCCCTTCTTGCTCACCCAACTGCAAGACTTGACCTTCGCACCCAACTGAAGATCTTACAATACCAGAAGGCTCTCACACTTAGCACTTCTCTCTCACAATACAATAATCGCTCATAACGACAATACAAATAGATCGAACAACAATATTGTACCAACCCTACCCAGTTCCTTTAGACCTTTATTTATACATTACAATAGATCACCGACAGCCTTAGGTCGAAACCTAGGTGTCAAAACCCTAGATACCAAAAACCCTAGGTCAATTTGACCCCCATTTTTTGGGCTTCACCAGCCTGTCTTTCCTTCCTTCTCACACGGTGCTCCAAATTATCCAACGGTGGATTTTTCTGCTTCCAAGATCCTTCTTCCTTGCTGATCTATCATACTCGATCTCCTCGTCTAATGGCTTGCTTTTCCTTACTTCATTCCATATTTTCTGCTCTTTTTCTCACTTCAACCCAGTAACAGTCACTGTGTCTTCCACGAAGTTTGCATTTCATCTTTTCTTCCTTGATATTCACTTCCTTCCATAAACAAGGGCCAATAAGCATTTTCATCAAACGTTTCTTTAGTCTCACATGCCTAGATTTGGATTAGTCAACAACCCTAACTTGAAATAATCATAACTTTGTACCTATAATAAATAAAGATCTGAAACTGATAGACAATGTTCTTCAGTCTGTTTTTTGTAATTTCCTCCAAGTTTCACTACTTGGAACCTCTTAGAAAAGGCGTTATAGCAAAATGTCATACCTTGCTGAATTTTGTCTTATTTTAGAGAGAGACCTTGTAGAGCATTCCCCGCCCGGAATATTTGTTGAATCGATATGAAAATGTTACAAAACATACTACAGAGTCTACTCTAACCAACACATTTGGTCTTACTGAATTTGGATGTGTTATGAATAATTTATGATGTTTTTACCCGAAACACCTGTTTTAGACTAGTTTCAGGACTAGCCACAAACCCTATTTTACACGGAGTGTAACTCCAAAACTACAACGAACCACAGGCTGATTTTTTTACCACAGACACTTGGATATGTTTCCTCAATGGCATAGCAATTTAATGTTCTGAATCATTCTAAAAAAATATTATTGCGAAAATGGTGAGATGACCTGTAAATAACATACCTTAGAAAACATCATCAAAATAATTTATCATTCCTTGAATTCCGTGCTTCTTTTCTTCACCTTTCCTCATAAATTGGGCTTAGACGTCCTTTGGTTACCTTAGACACCTATAGGTATTCAATATTCTCAAGTGTGTCAAAAATGAGAGAGCCTTGCCTCTTATTTATACTCTCCAAGTAGCTTCCTTAAAAACATCTTCTAGGTCACTTTGCCCATTTTCCTTATTTTAGGGTTAACCCACTTCTAATTTATCCATTAAATTTATTATTGAAATAATTTATTTTGTATTAACTTTGAATTATAATACACTCACCACTTCAATTTATTATTTACCTTTTAAAATCTCTTAAACCACTTTGACTACTTTGACCTTTTGGGGCTTCTAGATGACATATGAGGGTCCTCCAACTTCGTAAGGCCATAACTCTCAAACCGTGAGGAGTTATTTGACATTCCACATACCACCATAAATGGAATGACATGTACTATCCATATAGAATAGTATTATCTGAAAATATGTCAAAAATCATACTGTTATCCATCAAACAAACTTGGGTCCATTACCCAAACCTAGGTTCTCCAACTTCTCATGGCCATAACTCTCTAACCGTGAGGATTTATGTGATGTTACACATACCACCAGAAATGGAATGAAAATAACTATCCATATAGGATAGTTTCAATGAAAAATTCACTAACCTTCATCTCATTATTCCACAAATAATCATGGGTTCTCTAACCATACTTCTAGGATAACTCAATCCGCAAAGCGTTTTCCCGTGAGGGTCTTCACCATAAGGGGACCACTTTGGAGTTAATACATTTGTAATTATTATCAACCATGACAAGACAATAATGAGTCATCTTTACATCAAACAAACTTGGGTCCATTACCCAAGCCTTTGTGCTACTGGAATTCGCTACCGTACTTTCTCCAAGGGTTGGCATCAATCACTAAGGGTTGAAATCAATATACAATATCACTCTCCAATAGTTGACATCAATGAAAAATAACAATACATACCAACTATCCATCAACCTAAGCCAATCGTCTGACAGTTCCTTTATGCCTCTCCACGCCAGATGGGTTCCTTCATGCAACAAAAATCCTTCTCCTGCTTCCAGCGATCATATCATCTCTCTCCTTCGCAGAGAAATGATCTAGTGTGGGATCCTCTCAGAATATGGATTGAATAAGGTGGACGAAAGAGAGAAGGACTTAGAATATGAATGGAAGAAATTGGTCGATATATCTCTCCTTCCCAGAGTAGCATTCGACTCCTTACTCAAGTGCTTTGATACCAACTTGAAAATAGAAAGAAAGAAATCGACTGCTCTCTGGCGAGGCACCACCTGGAAGCCATCAAAGTAGATCCATACAATATGTTTTATTAAACCAATTGAGGAGTAGATTATATAGTATGATAGTCGGTTTAGACGGTTGGAACCAACCTCTAACAAATAGTATCTAAATCACAATTAATCTTCATTATTTCTAAGTAATAGGACCAGAGATTGGTTTCCTGATGATTGATTTTTGGGGCATTGCCAGATGATCAATATTGGGTTGGCAACTTTCCATTCGAGAAATTTTCTTATGACCCTATAAATGTCTACTGAGATATACATATTTACTTTTTTGGATTTAAACTTATGATCTCTTGAGAGGAAACATCTATTCTTAATCATTAGACCCACTCAAAGAAAAAATAAAACATTTTCATTTCCGACTAACAAAAGAAAACAAAATATAATGTACATATACAGAGATAAAGATATATCTTTAGATTATCAACATGAACAATGTTCTTACTAATATAATGATTATAATTCTACTAATGTATTACTTCTTGTTTTATAGATTTATATGAATAATAACAATGAGAGAGAAGGGTGGTTGGTCATCATTTTGAATCCTGAAAGAAATTAGGAAGTTCCATCTGCATGAAACTTCATTTGCATGAAAAATGGGAATGCTATGCAAATAATGACGTCTTCATTGACAAGAAGCATTGGGATTTCTAGTAACAATTAATACTAACATCAAATTCTTCATTTACAAGAAGCATTCAGATTTCTAGTAACAATTAATACTAACATTAAATTCTTCATTTACAAGAAGCATTCGGTTTTGTAGTAACAATGAAGACTAACATTAGTAGTTTATCCTGGAATCAAATAATTAAGTTCTAAAAAAAGGCCTATAACCATTATCCAAAACTCCATTATCATCAAATTATTGATGGCAGTTTCTGGTCTCAGAAAATCCCAAGAATAATCCACCTAACAACCCCTTGGATCCTTCTCTAGAAGAGTTTGAATTTTTCAAAGAATCTTTTGAAGGATTTTTTTTAATTGAAGCCCCTACCCTTCTCAGATTCAGGGACAAAATTATATTCATGGTTTTAGAATCCATGAGGTTTTTTTCCATTAAAAGACGATATGACTAATGAAAAGACAAAGAAAAACCTAAAAGCATCCAAACCGAAGGAAAAATATATAAGAAACAATGAATCTAACTCCTCTTCTCATCTTCATTTAATTCCATCCATTCAAAAAAATGGGTGGATTCTAATCTTAGTTTTCTATTGGATTGGGAAGATGGGATAATTAAGTAGGAGGAAAGGAAATTGCTAGTTGCCCATCCTCAATTTTTATTAGGGAGAAAAAATAAAGTAAGACTCTTGATAAGATATTTGATAAAGAATCTATATCACATTGTTGGCCCTTGACCAATTTTTGAGAATCCTTGGTCATGATTGACCTATTTTGGGACTTCGACATGCTGTCAAAGGCGGAGTGCAAGTTGAATTGGAGATCGCAGGATCTCGGCCCCTTGTTTAGGGATTTTTGGGTTTTGGGCTATGTAAGGGGTATGGGGATGTCGACCCATGGGTTTTACCCATGTTTAGGCCCTTTTTTAATTTATAAATAGAAGTCTAGGCGATGTAAGAAGAATGAGGTTTTTGGTACCTTGCTAAGTGCTAAGTACAAATTGTAAATGCTTCGTGCATGCTATGTCGAGAACTTTCATTGCTAAGTGAAAGTGAGTGTAAGAGACTGTGAAAAGGATTTGTGTTGTAACTTGGGGAAGGAGAATCTAATGAAGTGCACACAGATCTTCTATCCTATGCAGAGTAAGATCTCATGGCTCTGTGCATGTAGAATATTAACAAAATGAAATAAAAGAGAAGAAGAGTTGGTGGACATATCCCCAGGCTGGGGGTGAACCATGTATATCCTGCATTATGGTTTCTTTGTGCATTATGGTTGTTTCATTATTCATATGATTAATGCTTAGTGCACTGATGTATGTTAGATGAATCCAATATGATAGCTTAGCGCCTAATGATGTGAATAAGATGCTAGATCTGATCTGTGTTGATATGCTCAGTGCTTGGATATATTGGATCTGTGTGAATACTGCGTTGCTCTGTTATTAGGGTTTATCTGCACTATAAACTAAGGTTGAATATTAATGAACTGTATCTGCTAAGTTCTCTGCTAAGGTGTTGTAATCACAGATCTATGTCCCAGCTAAGGTTGCAGACATTTGAGTCCTGCAACCACCCCTACCTCTACCTCAGGTGAGACTTCATCTACTTCACAGGTGTTGTCAAAAGGGACGGTAGTTAGGGTTTTTTTGGTGCATTGTTGAAGCGTTGAACCCTGGGTATTCCCTGTCTGCCAACAAATAATTTCGTTGACGGGACCTGAAACTGTGTTTGCTGGGAACTACAAAAAAGAGAAAGCTCTATGCTTAGATCTGCTGCCCTAGTGCGCAATATTCTACTTGACTTGTGAAGCTATGTGCTAAGAAGATAAGTCAGATCTGAAGAAAAGTGGTAAGATCTTAAATCTTTGTGCTCTGATAAAGGTAAGAACAGTGAATTTTTTTTATTGAAAAGGTAATATAAGTAGAAATTTTTGTTTCAAAAGTATGGATCTAGGTATGTTTGATAAATTTTGTCCTATCTTGAAAACTAGGGCACAACTAAAAGAAAGAATATTTGATATGAGTAGATCTAATAAGAATAGTAAAAGATATGTTATTCCTATGCATAGACAGAATGTTTGGACTAACAAATGGATGCAGGACCGTAGAAAGAATTTTTTGCAGGTTAGCTACTATGATCCTAGTGCGCAGTACAAGAAAGGATGGGGATCATTTCAAAGAAAAAGAAGATTAAACCTTTGTTGTAATTTCAGAAGACCGGGACATATTGCTAAGGAATTCCTCGGTAGAAGACCTAGTTGTCTTTGTTGTAAAGCTATGGATCATGAAGTTTTGGATTTCCCTAGAATGATTGCTAAGGTTGAAAGAATGAACATGAGACAAGAAAACCCCGAGGAAGCTCAAGAAACTAAGACCATGACAGAACCCCAAAAAGAATCAGAGAATGTATTGCTACAAATGAAAGAAACTCTGAATGATCACAGAAATATCAACTTATCAGATATCTTAAAAGAAAAAGAGTGCATAGAAACAAGACTAGGAGACTTCGACATTGACTGTGTTTTAGATGAAGAAAAACAGGTGAATATCATGATAGAAAGAACTTGGGAAATTTTAGGAAAGACTTTTATGATTCCTTCATTGGGAGGAATATGATTATTTAGAGGAAAGTTGATAACCCTATGTGGAAGAATCACCCAAATATCTATGAGTGCTCATGGAACTTCGACAGAGGAAGATTTTGAGGTTGTTAAATTTATTGAGAACAACGCCCCATTTTCTATATTACTAGGAAAAACTTGGATTGAGAAGGATCAGGTTAGAATAAAAGAAGAGGAAGTCTTAGAATACAAGAAGCAAGAATTAAAATATTTTATGACTAGGAGGATAACGCACTTGATTGAAGAACAGGAGAACAGATCAAAGTTGTTCAGAACTAGAAAATTGGATGTCGAAGTTGAAAGAACACAATAAGACTCACAGAAGAGTGGAGCACCTACCCCAGACAGATAAGAAGTATTACTCTCTAATCCTATGAAATAATCTCAATAGCATGAAGTTACTATTCCAAAAGGAGATAGGAATCAGATGGAAAGAGGAATACCGAGAATCAGATTACAGGAAAGAAGGCTAAAAATCTCAGTAAGAAGAGATCAAAGATAGAAAAGTTGCAGAATGTTCCAGAGGGGAATTCGCAGAAGGAAGGTTTGCAAAAACTGGAACTTCGTCGATATATCAGAACAATGCTACATGGTGAAGCAATATAGCCATTGAAGGCATTATGACTATTAGACCAACACCCCCTAACGGTTAAAACAACAGTTATGGCCAGAAATCTCGCCATCAGACCATTGGGACCGCACTGCAATAGATAGAACCGCATTGATGAAGACCTCTCATCCATTGGAGAGATCTGTTACATCATTTTCTACTTATTGCATTAACTGTTGCACCGAAAAAACTTTTGCGAATTGTATCCAAGCCAACTCACTGCTACCGCACTATGTTTATTGAGATCGACACATGTTCTATTGCTTTGAGCACTCATTCATCCACCTGAGTTATCCGATCTGAGCGTGCATGTCAGATGAAATCAACGTCATAGAGAAGTCGGTTGAAGAAGTTGTCATTGATCTAATGGCTGAAAATGGAATGTTCGCAGGAATTCAAGCTTCCTCGACGATAGGAGTGCAAGCCTCTCCGTCGACTGCTCGTGGATCAAGAACATCCCAACCTGTAGCCGAGAAAAGAACCAAGCATCGAGATGACTTGGAAAACGTGAATTTAATCCTGACTATCCTGCTCGACTACATCTTGCCTTTGGCTGGCGCGGTGAGTCGTGACAATGTCCCGAGGGACTTTGATTACACCCTAGTTATTGTGTACCTCCCGAAGGGGATACGTGCAGTTAGAACACAGCAAGATAAGATCGCAACATTAAAATTCAATGACTTCAACCTAGGGGACCTCAAGAACCACAATATGCTCTCTCCTCAAAGATACTTGACTAGGACGAAGGGGAAGAACTCAAAAATAATCCCCCAACCATGGACTATGAACCTTGTGTAGTCCACCATCCTGAATGTGATGAAGATTCCACATTTTTTAAGGCACCAGGAGGTTAACTCGTGTGTTAATCTCCTGCTATCATGTTACCATGGCTATTATCTATGGCTAGACATACACATCATAGTCGATCTGACGCTGATCCATAAGATCACCTGATTGAGCATGCAAGGACCCAACCCACATGACTTCTACCCAGGAAAGGTTGTAGATCGCGCATTGGCACAGAGGATTAAAGACACATATGGAGATGTAGAAAAGGGGATGCGAGGCTACAAGGTAGCTTCCATCCAGAATGGCACAGTGCGCCTGGCCTGTTAGTTGATCATAGGAAAGCTGGTGAGAAAGAAAATACTTATGCAGGTCATAGGGTTCGTTGTTGACCTCACCAAAAAATGTGTAGAAGGACTCCAAATGAATTGGGTGAAGTACCTAGTCAACCAGCTAGAATTGGATTGCCGCAAAGCTCAGGATCAGGGCTATGAGTTCCATTTTAGCTAGTTTTTTATCCTCATAGCGTTTACTGCTTGGGATATGCCAAAAGGTGCGACCTTCCTAGACATTGAGTCGTTCGATCCACTCGCTGCGAAGTTCACCATGCTTGGGTACTCGAGTGATATGGTAAAACAATGGCAATCGAACGCAGTATTTCACACATACTATCTCCAGCTAAAGAGGGCTATTGGGGTTGTCCCTTGCATGATGCTGAACACTCTACACCAGTTCAGACCTCTCATGAAGTTATGCACATATCGACATTTTATTTATATCACTGCGTGCACAGACAAGCATAAATAAGAGCTTCAGTCATACTATAAGCTCAAAGAGGAGGACCTCGAAGAGATAACTAAGGACTGGTCTACAGAGCTCCTTATCCCTGCTAACCTTGCAACAATGTCTGATCCCAAACTAATTGGTAGCTCAGAAGCCATTCACGAAGAACACGACACACTTGGAACTAGAAGAAGGAAGAAGACCAAAGAGGTACAAAACTTGAGCAGTGCATCAGATGAAACCACTTTAGAATCACCTGGACGAGGAGGTGATGATGAAGTAGATAGAGAAGAAACCAATGGAAAATACGATCAACAGAAGCAAGGTGATGTAACACCGCCTATAGATCCTATTGATGAGACTAATCCCTCCAAGAAAAGAAAGGTTTCCCCCACGAAACCTACTTCTCGAAAGAAGTCCAAAGCCACCAAGACTAAGCTGTAGAATGTACTCACACTCGATGACTTCAACTTCATCATCGCAGCCATATCAGACGCCTCGCAGGACCTCTTGCAGAACACTAAATCCAAACAAGCAACCATGTATGATAGGATTGAAGCATAACTCAGAGGGGTACAACAGGCCCTTCAATCCAGCCACACAGTATCCACTGCACCCCTACCATTAGAAGAACCAGAGTTGGGAGATGAGCCTACCCAACTCTGTAGAATAGCTTATGTGACCGAAGCTCACCTTCGTCGAGTGCAAGAAGAGAAAGAACAGGCTACAGTGGCCCTAAATAAATCACAAGAGGAAATGGTAGAGCAACTCTGAATTACGCAACAGGATAAAGATGACCTCCACACCAAGTTCGAAGAGGAGAGAGTGTAGGTCAAGCAAGAGAAAGAGCAGTTGCTCGCAGAGCAGCTCGGAGTCAAAGAAGCAGTTAGCAGAGTACTTAGCTCTGTGACAGGCTTAGAGAAAAATGTGGAAGAACCAATAGAGAATCAAGTAGCGCAGCCTGCGGAAGCTATCCAATAGCTTCAACAAAGAATCATAGATCTGGAGCTTCGAACAATGCCAAGTACCCCGCAGGACGTGTGAGACCAAAGAGAAGCCATTGCGTGAAGCGCAGTTGAGAGGATCAGAGCATTCTCTCTAGAATGTAAACAACTTAGCATTAGAAGTGAAAAAACCTATGAGCGACTTACTGAAGACCCTGAACTAAAGGCACTGGAGTCACAGCTCTAGGAGGCAAAGAAACAAGCAGCAACAGTACAGGCGCAGTTGAATCCCCTGTTAGCAATTGAGAGGATGAAGCAATCCGAAGAACAACACACTACTCAACATCATGTCCACACCATTCAGAGAAAAGTCACGGAAGTGACTCAAAGGCTCCAACCAATTTAGGATGAGGCTTGCCAACTGTTCGCAGAGATTGAAGTTTGAGGAGCAGAACTGGAACAAGTTGTCACTGAAGATGAACAACTCTTAGAGGGACATGTCAACGAAGCAGTTATCCAAGAGTTCACTGAGTAGAAGGCCTTGGCGCAACAACAGGTCGAAGTAGCTCGAGCCAAGATCAAGGATTTTGAAGCAAATCTACCTAAATCAGAGTGACTCGGGATGAGTCACAGGTGAGCGTTGGGGGCCTGTTGGCCCTTGACCAAGTTTTGAGAATCCTTGGTCATGATTGACCTATTTTGGGACTTCGATAGGCTGTCAAAGGCGGATCATAAGTCGAAGCGGAGATCGTGGGATCTCAACCCCTTGTTTAGGGATTTTTGGGTTTTGGGCTATGTAACAGGTATGGGGATGTCGACCCATGGATTTTACCCATGTTTAGGCCCTTTTTGTAATGTATAAATAGAAGTCTAGGCGATGTAAGAAGAAGGAGGTTTTTGGTACCTTGCTAAGTGCTAAGTACAAATTTTAAATGCTTCGTGCATTCTATGTCGAGAACTTGCAGAGCTAAGTTCAAGTGATTGTAAGAGACTGTGAAAAGGATTTGTGCTGTAACTCGGGGAAGGAGGATCTAGTGAAGTGCGCGTAGATATGTTTTCCTATGCGGAGTAATATCTCATGGCTCTATGCATGTACAAGATTGACAGAAGGCAATAAAAGAGAAGAAGTGTTGGTGGACGTAGCCCCAAGCTGGGGGTGAACCACGTAAATCCTGTGTTATGGTTTCTTGGTGCATTATGTTTGTTTCATTATTCATATGATTAATGCTTAGTGCACTGATGTATGTTAGATGAATCTGATATGATAGCTTAGTGCCTAATGATGTGAATAAGATGCTAGATCTGATCTGTGTTGATATTCTTAGTGTTTGAATATATTGGATTTGTGTGAATACTGCATTGCTCTGTTATTAGGGTTTATCTGCGCTGTAAACTAAGGTTGAATATTAATGAACTATAATTTCTAAGTTCTCTGCTAAGGTGTTACAATAACAGATCTGTGTCCCAGATGAGGTTGCATACATATGATTCCTGCAACCACCACTTCCTCTACCTCGGGTGAAACTTCATATTCTTCGTAGGTGTTGCCGAAAGGGCTGGTAGTTAGGGTTTTGTTGGTGCATTGTTGAAGCGTTGAACCCTGGGTCTACCCCGTGTGCCAACACACATGATTATGAGGATTTCTTTAGATAAAGATAAGACTTATGAATCCATATATATATATATATATATATATATATATATATATATATATATATATATATAACCTTATTTGTTTGGTCTTTTATCATCTTGTTGCTTGGCTATTTGACAGTTACTTTTGATTCCTAAATTGTATTAAGTTCCATCTTTTTTTGAAGAAACCTCTGTGTCTTCCTTTACATCACTATGCTTTTCTTCATTCTACTATGTATTTATTTCATTCTAATTTAGATTTGTTTGAAATTTTGGTTACATTTTCTCTCTCCCTACTAAGAGCATGTGATCAAAATTTTATAATAATCTAAAATTTTAACTAAGATTTTCCATTAGATCTATTTTAACTAAGATTTTATTTTACTATCTTCTAGTCAATTTTTGTTGATTTCATTAATATGTGTTTTCTACTTGAGGGATATGCTTAATTCCTTCAATGATTAATATTATGGAGTTGACATGTGGTGTTTAAAAAAATATAATAAAAAAAAAATAATTTAAATGTGGGTCATAAATAAAATATTTTAACATTGACCTTAATTAAAATTATTTTATATCAACTTTATTTAGAGAGGAAATAATTGAAAGTAGAAAAATTCATATTCCTCACATAGGTTGTTTCTACTTCTCCATATGAGAATATGTGTAATTCCTTCAATGTTTAATATCGATTTAGAACATCTAATTTAAAAAAAATAGTAACAAGTAATATTTCAATATCAACTTTATATATATTCGAATTTTATACTTTTGTATTCGAGGAATTCGATGCCTCTAGGTGCATGTTAGATCTGTAGTCAAGATGGATCTAAGTTGGTGATATCTTTCTTCCAATCCTTAGCCTTTCTATTCCATCCCTAAATATGTTTAGGTGGATTTCCTTTCACATTTCCATTACAATCTTGATTTTTAAACCCTAATAGGATGTAGATACATAAGGAGGTTTTCCTAGTGTCAAATCTTCATTTCCATTTTTTAATGTTGAGAAATGAGAGGCCACATAACCACTTTATTTCTAAAATATTATTTATATGTCTCTCGAGATAACCTCTAAATGTGTGGCACCTTCGAATGTATCCCAGAAAATCAAGCCAATTCTTCTCTAACCACCATTTTATTCCTCCTTCTCATATAAATTTCCCTATGAAATGACATATTATAGTTGGGCCCATTAGGGTTCTAATATCTCATAGACCCATGTCGTCTCCCACTATTAGGCTTATTAACCCTCTCTTTTCATTTTTTTATATGATTTATATTATGGTTCCCCTTTGTTCTTGTATGAATAAGACCTAGTTCTTTATTTATGAAAACCCCATAATTTCCTTCGATAATTGCTCCCATGTTAATTCTTCAAGCTTTAGACTTGCATTTGCTTCTTTCTCCTTTAGAATGCAAGTTACTTGGTCTTCATCCTTTGACAAGAACGTGAAGTTTGATTCAGAATTGAAAATGGTATGGGATTAGTGCCTCGACCTATCGTGTCTTCATTCCAGTAGGTTTACATGCAATGACCTCACAGATCACTTGTAAACAATTCACTTTTTTCTCATTTATGACTAGAGTATTCATGGCTATGAATCCTTTAGGCTTAGACCTATTATTTCCAACTACTAGATTTAGTGGGATCTAGCAAAGCTTCCAATAAATGGTCTTCACTAAAGTCAAAGTTTGTACAACATTTCCATGTCTTAATAAGTAATCCATGAATACATGAGCTGGCTTCAGAAGGTGTAATATCCCCAATTGTAGCAGGATAAGATATTGCGTTTCAAGTTGTATTTTAGGTGTGTGTTTTTATTAAACACTTTTCAAATAATGTTTTGTGTTGACTAGCTCCTTATTACAAACAGATTGCATGTAAAATCGTAGTAGGAATTTTATTAAACATATTGCAAGTACAAAAAATAGAAGAGATGATCATGGAATTTTATTATGGATGGAATCTTAAGAAATAACAACAACACAAGTCTCTATTGGGTGTATTAATAGATGGATCAATACTAAAACCACATATCTCTATTGGCTTCAATGGTAGTTGCACAAACACACACACACAAAGCAAAAATAACTTGGAATTATGCAACGATCATTTTGGTAACTGAATGCACTGCGGGAAACCCTCTCCAAGGGTAATAGGCCTTGTACCTAAGTATCTCAGAAACTTCAATTTGTAGAGGTATTCATGGGACAAGGGTGGACGACAAGCAGGACGTCGTGGGATGCTTGTGTTCAACCATCGAGGATGTATCATGTCATGCTTCCCCAAAACCCTCATGGTACCGACAAATCTTAGATCGACCTCCTCCAAAAAATTTCACAAATATTCTATGCAACATGATATACCTCCAAATGAAACAAACCTCAAATAGAAGCTCCAATGGAAATCCTAGATGGATCCCCCTTCTTGTCTATATAGGGTGGATATTGCACCACCAAAACTAAATTGCAATGGTAGAAGGGTTTTGCTAAACCCTAATGAAACAATGGCTCCAAGAGCACTCCAAAATGAGAGATCAAATCATAATTCCAAAGTGAAGGGTTACCCCTCTATCTATTCTTCCTCCAAGCCTTCTAGATCTTTCCCTTTTGACCAAATCAAAACCTTACCTTATTTTACCTTGTGTTTAAGTAGTTAATTATTTTATTTTTATTTAATGTCACTTTAGAATTTGTCATCTTTTCACCTAGTGACACTAAATAAATCCTTGTGACTCCCCTTTTCCTGTTGACTATAGCCTATAGGAGTTGTATAGGATATTGAGTCATTCTTCTTCATGATCAATTGGGAGGGGACATTACAATCCTCCCTTCCCGAGATTGGTTGTTCTTAAGCAACTTCAAATCATGGTGTTGTAAGATATGCTCTCCTTCCCAAGTAGCATCTTCTGTGGGAAAACCTCTCCATACGATTAGGTAATCTCAAATGGATCTTCTCCTCAGCCTCTGCTCCCTGACATAAAAAATATTATCGGGAGTAAGAACCAACTTCCCTTCTTCATCTAGTGGACGAAGATATGACGATGTGGCGACCTGTTATCCCAATGCCTTCTTAAGGAAAGATACATGGAAGATATTATTGATCCTACTATCCTCTGGTAGCTCCAACTTGTATGTTTCCTCCCCAACTCTCCTGATCATTCTGTAGGGTCCATAAAAATGAGGCTTCATATTCTCTACGCCACTCTTCTTGAGCGACGACTATCTGTAAGGATGCAACCTGAGAAATACTAAGTCCCTAACATCAAAGATGCACTCTACCCTTTGCCTATATGCATACATCTTCTATTTATTATGGGTTACCTACAAATTCTCCTTCAAGACTCTCAATATGTCATGGATTTACTACAACCAATCTTTGGCCTTGGGGGCTCTCATCTCCCCAAACACCAAATCCACAAACGATGGGGCATCGTAGCCATACAATGCCCTGAATGGGCTCATCCCAATGGACATGTGATGAGTGGTATTGCGTAAATGCTTCCTAAGGTGCAACCACTTTATCCATGCCCTTTGCGGCCCTGACACATAGTTCCTTAGGTACCCCTCAATCCACTTGTTTACTATCTCAGTCTTCCCATATGTCTCAGGATGATAGCTAGTACCAGGTGTCAAATCTTTCCTAGACAACTTGAAAATATCCTGCCAAAACGTGTTGAGAAACCTATTATCTTGGTCACTGGCTATGTTCCTTGGAATATCATGTAGTTTGAACAACTCCCTGAAAAAAATTTCCACTACCTGAGATGCGTTGTACTCTGAAGGAATGACAAAGAAGTGTTCATATTTGGTCAACCTATCCACTACCACTTAGATACATTCCATTCCTTGTACCTTCGACAAGCATGTAATGAAGTCCATGGAAATGTTATCCCACTTTTAGTCTGGAATCGACAATGACTGAAGCAGTCCTGCAGGAAGTGTAAGCTATGAATTGTTCTGTTGGCAAGTCATGCACTCCCTCACATGTTGAAATACATCCTCCTGGAGACCCTTCTAGTATAATATATCTCTCATCTACCTGTAGGTCTTCAGATACCCCATATTCCCTACCAATGGTGCATCGTTTACTACCCTCAAAATATTATCCTTGAGTGTGGACTCGGGAACAAGATAGATCATATATTTGTAGTAGATGATGTCATACACTACCCTATACCTGCCATCCTAAATAATTCCCTCCATAATCTCACAGATGAAGATATTCTTGAAGTATTCCACCAAGATAATGAACTTCCAGTCTACTGAGATCTCTATCATGGAGAGGGATGAAGGTCTCATGGATAGGGCATTAGAAAATATGTTCTTCTTCCCCTTTACATACTCAATGTAAAACTAATATGCCTACAACTTACTCACCCATTTTTGTTTCCTCTTAGTCAGGTCCTACTACTCCAAGAAATATCTCAAGTTGTTGTGGTCAGTCCTAACCACAAAGCGTCCTCGCACCAGGTACTTTCTGAACTTGGCCAGTGCATGCATGATGTCCAACATCTCCTTATCATAGATGATATAGATATTTTGTAGCTCCCTCATTTTTTTACTCTCTAAATCTATCGGTGTCGGCTTTGCATCAACACTTCTCTTATCCCCTCACTGGATGCATCACACTCCAGAACAAAAGGCTGTGTGAAATCTAGGAGTGATAATACTGCCCACATGTGCTCATCACCCTCTTCATTTTTTCAAATTATACCTCTGCATCCTCTGACCATTAGAATGCCCCATTCTTGGTGAGTTATGTCAATGACATAGCCAATTGTGAAAATCCTTTCACAAAGCGCACGTAATAGATTCATATCCCAAAGAATCCTCACAACTCTGTGAGTGATTTGGGGGTGGGACAATACAATATATGGATCTTCTCTTGATGCACCTTTAATCCCTCAACACTAATCACATGCCCCATATAGAGGATCTCTTTCAACCCAAACTCGCACTTTGCCTCTTTGGAAAAAAAGTGACTGCTCCTCCATAATGGTGAGAATATCATCCACATGCTTTAGATGTTCCTCCCAAGTCCTATTTTAGATCAAAAGATTGTCAAAGAACACTAGCAGATTTCAGCCCTATCTCCTTGGATTCATCTCTTCACCCTTATCACAATCATACCTATCATTTTTCAAAAAATATTTTCCCGTGGACCCAACCTCCTTCCAACACCCTTATTTGGGCCTTACCCCATTGGATTCCCCTCATCACCTTGATCATCGTGATACCCTTCACCCATAACCCATTTTTTGTGTGGTCTGACCTGTGCCTTTTCATTTTCCCTCTTCATCATGGCCCACACCTGTAGCCAAGACTTGGAAGCTCGCTTCAATTCCTTGTCCTCTACTTTCACAGAGACCCAACAGGGAGTGCAAAATCTTAATGCCAATATTTCCACCATCAATAAAAACATGCATTCCTCCATAGACGAAAAAATGGAAACCATAAAACAGGGCCTCGCTACCCAACTTGCATCCTTCACTAACATTATTTGTGCCAAGATGAATATCCCTACAGATCTTCCCTCCTCTAACCCACCTTTTCACTCTGAAGGTGAAACTTCCTCTAATTCCCAAAGTTTTCAGCCCCAACATTTTCAGCATGACCTATGCCTTCCACGTGTGGATGTGAACAAATTTGATGGCTCGGATCCCACTAGACGGTTAACACAAATGGAACATTATTTCTCTTTGTATGGCATTACAAATGAAATGGTCAAACTCTGGTATGGTGTTCTCCATCTAGATCAAGAACATTTGTAATGGTGGCAATGGAGAAAAAATGTCTGCTGAGGATATCTGACTTGGACACAATCTGTGGCAAAGCCTTATGAATACCTTGACACTGACACCCACCATTTAGGCCATTTGAAAAAGTTGAAACAATCCGGCATAGTGGAAGAATTTATAGCTACTTTTGAGCGATTGGCTTTCCATACAGAGGGCATGTCTAATGCTTTTTTCCAAGAATGTTTTATCAGTGGCCTCAAGGATGAGATTCGTGCCTATGCCCTCATGGATCGACCTCAGAGTTCAGTGGAAGAAACTAAAAGAGCTAAGGAAGCACAACAGGTTGGCTCTTCTCAAACCAGAAAACCCTTATTTATTCCTCTCCCTAAACTAGTCACTCCAACTCCTCCTTCCACTCCACTAAAGATTCAGAAATTGACCAGGGAAGAAATGGTTGAACACCAACTCAAAGTCCTTTGTTATAATTGTGATGACAAATATTTTCATAGGAATAAGTGTAAGGAAAAAAATATTTTTATGGCCATCTTCGACGATGTTTAGAAAGACGATGTCGAGGCCCCCCCTAAGGCTGAGTCACCTAAACCCACTGACATGCCCCCACCCTCCAACCCTCCGTAAGTTGAACCGGTCATTTCCCTGAATTCTCTCATTGGATTCTCTGCTCCCCAAACCCTCAAGCTAATTGGTTACATTAAGCATCAGAAGGTCATCATCCTTGTTGATAGTGGAAGCACCCATAATTTTATTCATTGCCGCATTGCCCAAGAAACTAATTGTTATACTTGTGCATTCAATAATTTTCAAATCATGATTTCCAATGGAAGGTCCATGAAATGTGGGGAGCATTGTGAAAATGTGCATCTCCAAATTGGTCAGTACCACATGAAATATCATATGTTTTCTATCGACATGGAAGGTTGTGACATTGTGTTGGGTGTTGAATGGTTAAGGACTCTGGGTCCCATTCTCATGGATTTTAAGGAATTAACCATGAAATTCAACCAGGAGGTCCAATAATCTAAGTTCCAAGGCATCACCGTCGGCTTCCTAAAGATCATCAATTCCCATCGGATGGAAAATATCCTCAAAAAAGGTCATTCTGGAATTATTTCCCAACTCCATGCCATTGATGCCACTGAGACACCCTCTATGCCGCAGGACCTCCTATACATCCTCTCCAAACATCAAGTTGTTTTTTCCACTCCCAGGGACTTCCTCCTTCCTGTGGTGTTCATGATCATTCCATTTCCCTTGTCCCCGACATCCTTCCTCCCAATGTTCATCCCTATCATCATCCCTTTTCCCAGAAAAATGAAATTGATAAAAAAATTCAAGAATTGCTCACCACAAGTGTTATCTATCCTATTACAGGCCCCTAACTCCTGTGGTCATGTTCCTCAAGAAAGAAGGCTCTTGGTGAATGTGTCCTGACTTCCCTGCCCTAAAAAAACTCATCATCAAAGACAAATTTCCCATTCCTGTCATTGATGACCTCTTGGATGAATTGAGTGGTGCCCAGTTCTTTACTAAACTCGATCTTCACTATGGCTACCACCAGATACATATGAACGAGGAAGACATTCCTAAGACTTCATTTCAAACTCATGAGGGCCAATATGAGTTTTTGTTCATTCTCTTTGGCTTGTGTAATGCTCCCTCCACTTTCCAAAGCCTCATGAATCATGTATTTTGTCCTTTTCTCCATCATTGTGTCTTATTTTTCTTTGATGATATCCTCATATTAGTAAAACCTGGACAACCCATCTTTCTCATGTGGATCGAGTTATACATCTACTCTTTCAACCCTAACTTTTCCTCAAACAATATAAATGTTCTTTTTGAGCCTTGAAAGTCGAGTCCTTGAGTCATATTATTGGCAAGGCAAGTGTCAGGGTGGATTCTAAGAAGATTAAAGCTATGCAGGATTGGCCTCGCTCAAAGAGTCTCAAAATCTTGAGTGGAGTTTTGGGTTTAATAGGCTATTATCGTAAGTTTTTAACAAATTATTGAAATATTGTGGCACCTCTCACTACTCTCCTTAAGAAGAATTCTTTCACTTGGACTCCCGTAGTTGATCAAGCCTTTCAAGCCTTGAAGGCGACCATGTGCACCACTCTAGTCCTGACCCTTCCTAATTTCACAAAGACCTTTTTCCTAGAATGTGATGCTTCCGGGAGAGGAATTGGATCAATCCTTATGCAAGATGGTCGGCCTTTGGCCTTTACCAACAAACAATTGTTAGAGCAACATTTGGGCCAATCAATCTATGAAAAGGAAATGTTGGTTATTCTGCATGCAGTGGATCTCTGGTGCCCTTATCTATTGTGACAATGCTTCCAAATTAAGATAGATCATCAAAGCTTCAAGTATTTTCTGGAACGACACCCTTCCTCCCCAAAGAAACAAAAATAGGTGACTAAACTCTTTGGATATGATTATGAGATCATTTACAAGAAAGGAAAAAACAATGTGGTTGTTGATGCACTTTCAAGAAAATATGAATATGAAGGGTCCCTTTTTTCCCTCTCCTTCATTGTACCAGATTGGCTCCAAGCTATTCGCCAAGAATGGCTACAAGATCCCAAAATTTCGCATCTGATCCGACAATTGCAGACCAATTCTCCAATTTCCTCAGGGTACTCTTGCAACAATGATGAACTTCACTAAAAAGTCCATTTGTATTTAAGTAAACAGTCACAAATTAAATCCATGGTACTTTCTAAGCTTCATGCTACACCCATAGTTGGGAACTCAGGGTTTACCAAAACCTATGACCGGGTCAAACGTTCTTTGTTCTGGGATGGTATGAAATAGGAAGTTCGCAATTTTTTGGGAAAATGTCATGTTTGTCAACGCAATAAGGGAGAAATAGCCAAAGCTCATGGCAATTCCACCTACTATTTGGAGTGATATCTCTTTGGATTTTATTGTGGGCTTACCTAAATCAGGAAATTAGTTAGTCATCATGCTGGTCGTTGATCGTCTTTCCAAGTATGCTCATTTATGTGTTCTTCAACACCCATTTACCACCTCCACTATGGATCAACGTTTCATGGATCAGGTCTTCAAGCTTCATGGCATGCCTCATTCTATTGTTTCTGATCGAGATCCCACTTTCTCCAGCAATTTTTGGTAAGAATTGTTTAGGCTACAAGGCACCCAATTGCATCTCAACACAACTTATCATCCCTAGATTGATGGTCAAACTAAAGTTGTCAATAAGTGTTTGAAAACATATTTGAAGTGTTTTGCATCTGAAAGGAAAAATCAGTGGGCTCAATGGTTACCACTTGTTGAATGGTGGTACAACACTTCTTACCATACAACTACCCGCATGACTCCTTTAGAAGAAGTATATGGACAAAATCCACCTTTAGTTCTCTCATACCTACCAGGGGTCTCGAAGGTTTAGGCGGTTGACCAAATGCTTAAATTATAAAAATTAAAGATAAAAACTACTTAATTTTATAATTATTTAAATTATTAAAAAATAATAATAATAAATCACTTAAATGTAAAGCATTCTAGTTATCCTTTATCTTAAATATACATTGTAGTTTTAATTTTTAAAAAAAAATAAAAACACTAAGTGTTCATTTAAATTTCTTTAATATTATTTTAGGGAGTGGAGAAGTAAGCATTGAGTGACTTATTTGACAGAGAAGTAAGCACTGAGTCATCCCATTGGACACCAACAAGAACGACTTTTCCATTTACATGTAAAGTGGATCTAGAACCAACTTCTAGAAAGCCAACTTAAGACTAATAAACAAAAATGCAAACTTACAAACAAAATATTGGGACACCAACAAGAACGACTTTTCCATTTACATGTAAAGTGGATCTAGAACCAACTTCTAGAAAGCCAACTTAAGACTAATAAACAAAAATGCAAACTTACAAACAAAATATTAAATTGTGGAAGGTTGTGATGATAAACATAAAACATCAAGTTGTTAGAAGAATACATAAATGCAAGACAGAAAATTAGGGTTGATTAGAAGGCCAAGATGGAAGGTACAATGAATATATAACTACTAATAGATTTATGAATGCAATCTAAGTTGGATGTGTATCATCTTATAAATTATTTTTAAACAATTATAAATATTTTAACATTTATTTAATGATAAGGCGGACAAGGCCATAAACATTTTTGTGTGTATTGGCAACCAGTAGCAGCAACAAAAAAACTTCCTTTGTTGCTGCCCTAACTGCTTCTGCCGCTACAAAATCACCAAAGATATCATAGATAGGAAACTGAAAGTTGATTAACTCCACCAAGAGAAGCGGACCAATTTTCCTCCAAGCGGGGAATACGGGGACTTTAATCCACCCTCCCAGATACTGATTCAGATCCCCGGACCTGGTTTCATTGGAAATACAATACAGTCTGCACAGTCGGAATTGCCTGCCGTGAGCAGCATGGGTCGTGGCCTACAGACGGTCGGAAACAGTCTGCAATAAACTGCAGAAGAAATTGCATGTCGTGCCATTCTAGAAAACGATAGAGGCGGTAGGGCATTTGGAGCAGTGGGGCATTTGAAGAGGAATAACTGGCGTGGAGAT
>ML844422.1:23352-37685 GCA_009831015.1 Picea engelmannii | reverse complement strand
GTTTTGTTAACATACATCCATGATGTGCTTAACCATATGCATAATCATAAGCATGTGTGTAGCTGCCATAGGTATATTTCAAGGCCCACCTACATATCTATTTTAAAATCAGTCAACTCATGATTGTTCACAATCATTCTCATGTGACCTTCAAGGCAAAATCAATTTCCTCTTATTATGACAACATAGCATTCTTTCTCATCCACTCTTTATTCTATTCAACAACAGTCAGGGATGGGGGCCACTCTCCTCCTCCCCCAAGAATTATGGTAGATTAGTTTCCTATCCACCAAGCAAGGGAGGTTGTTGTGATTTCTCACTCAATCACTCTATATTTCTACAACTTTGTTTATCAGCTTGATTAGAAAAACCCATCATAACAATTCTTGTACCTAGAAACAAAAAAATTGTTTCTCGGTTCCCTTCGAAAACCGAGAGTTGAGCATGCTCTCCCCCTTTAGAGAATGGTCACCAGACTCATTCTTACGATCCTAAGGGATTATACACATATATAATGTTTAACCCTTCATTAAAGTAGTAATTATTACTGCTACGGATCCTTTCCATCCGTTCACATCCAAATCTCGCTATCAATGCCCATCAACATAATCCCACTCCTATAGGATCGGCTATCATTTCCCAAAGAAATGATAGTCTTCCTTTACCACAGACTAGCATGATTAAATCTCGTTGGGTAAAATCCCAATTGTATTTTAATCTACATCCTTAAAGTACTTCAAAAATAATTTCATACAACTCGTGCATGAGCCCAAGCAGGCCAAGTGTTGTTGTCGTGCTCTGATACCAATTTGTAACACACCCAACCCTTAGGTTCTCTTTTAAGGGGTCGAGCATCATAAATTCATTTTCATTTACTATATCAAACCCTCCATTCAGGGTCTCTATCCCATTATTCTCATCCATATCTTTCCAGCCACGGTCTCCATGCTCAAAACCGAGCTTAGAGTTGGCAATTATACCTCTCCCAAGTTCCTTGAGTGTTCATTGGTCGAGGCCATGGGGATTCCACGTGGGTCTGACTCAATATACTTCTCTTAATTTATCCAATATCCTGGAACATCCAGCGTTCCTAATTCTATGGCAGAAATCCATCTGTCAACAAATCCAAAGAATGGATTGGGTCCTCGACTAACTCACAGGATAACGAGAAATTTGGCATTCTCCCTTCGGATTGAATCCAAGCCTAGCCCCTTCCCTCCATATACAATCGCATATGACCGCAGGATATGACTAGATTCCTAGACAAAAGGCGCCAAGACCACCACCACGTTAATCCTCCGGAGTGGAAAATATCTGAAGTTCACAATTTGATATCACATGTCCCCAGAGCATTTGAGGGCTCTGATTCACTTCGGAACTCTGTGCTTCATCAGTTATAGAGTCTTCGCAGACGAAAAAATCCAGAGTGAGATCCTTCTGGAGTGTCAAATATTTTGACACGCATCCTCCTCTATTCAATGGTCATGATGAAATCTGGCACTCTAGCCTTCAGGAGTTCTTGGCCCATGCAACACCACTTTTATTTCGGCGTGAATTTTCTCTGAAGTGGCAGATCTTCTACCACACATCCTCCTTCACGAACGACTAAGATGACTTCATGACTATGGCCTTCGGGAGTCCTCACACCTCAACTCTTTAACTCTTCTGGAGTACTACTGATCCAGAGTGAGGGATATGGTGACACCTGTCCTTACCAATGGATGGCTCAAATCTGTTCCGTCTCCTAACTCTTAGGGAGTCTTTCCAACCTTCTTCTCTCGCTCCTCTGGAATGTAGGATCTCCCACCACGTGTCTCTGACTGATGGATGACTGAGATCTTCTTTTCTACTTCAGGCTTCGGGGATTTTTGAAGAACCTCACTTCATTTCCTCTTGAGTGGCTCTTCTATGGAGTTAACAATATACTACCACGTGTCTTCCTACATCAACGACTAGGATTGATTTCATCACTTTGGCACTTTGGGACTTCGGTGATTTCACCCTCTCTTGCCTATAACCTCCCAGAGTGTCTAGTCTCTGGATTAAAGGATCTTCCACCACACATCCTTTATTATGGACGGTCAAGATCTACTTCGTTACTTCGAGCTTCGGGGATTTTTGAAGCAACAAGATTCAAATCCTTCAGAGTGGCTCTTCTATGGAGTTAACGATATACTGACACGTGTCTTGGTTGATGGACGATTCAGATCTCCCCCGCCTCCTTGTGACTTCGGGAGTCTTCAACCTTTTACACCTGCTTCCTTCCGGTGTGTTAAACCTATGGAGTACAGGATATGGTTCCATATGTCATTTATGATGGAGAGTCGAGAAGGGTCCCAAAGGATCCTTAGATCCACAATCCACATTACTTCGCAACTCTAGTGTTCGGGAGGTCTTGACGTTACAACACCCCTTTCCTCCTTAAACAGTCAATGCTAGATTGAATAAATCGTAGATCTGATAGTCGGGATAGCTCCTAGACATACTCATATCTATGGCCTAGATTAACTTTAGGACATAGGGTGATTCACCTCTTGTACGATGAATATACCCAATTCGATGGACTCGTGAAGTCCGAAGGGCTTGAAGGATTAACATCGGTGTCCCTTCTCCAGGTTTGGCAATCGTAAGGAGATTCGGCTCCTCCCAAACTAATGTCATTCGTTTGTCTTCAAAATGAAAGGATCTTCCCTTTCGAGACTTGAATCTCCCTATTCTTCCTGAGCTTCATCAACTCTAAATTAATTAGGCATTTTGCGCTATTTCTCATTTTCTTAACACTTAGAGGTATCTTCTGCACACCCCTTGCTCTCATTCATCACTCTAGAACTTAAAGGTTCTTTGTCTCTGCCTGCCTCACTGAGAGCCTGTGCATACGTGCACTATCTCTCTTGAGCTTTAACAGACTCCTTCCTCCAAGGGACTCAGGATGACTAGGAGTGTCGACATGCACAAGTGAAGTTGTGCCCAAGGTCGGCGAACTCACAGTTCATTTCTCTAGCTTAAGACACCATAGGGATCAAGCATTTACGAGTACAAGTCACGTCCAAACCACATAATTTATTACTTGCCTAAATACACAATAAATCTGAAATAAAAGGGATACAGTATAACCATTAAGCAGACATGCACATCCCTGAAACATTCATAGGATATCCAACTTTAATCTACAGTTACAGTCGAATTACACAGGATATGAGAATATTTATCTATTACAGGTTGTAGACAACTAACTGACTATGGGTGTTCTCCTTTCCACCTAAAAATAGGCTCAAAGGAATTCATTCTTATCACTCTTTCCACCCCCATGCCAAGCCATGATATCAGCCGGGAATTTATGCCAATTCTCAATGATCCTTGCTCTTTCACATCTTATATGAGGTTTATCATATGCTTCCTCAACATCAAGCTTGCGGTCTTCTGCTCGGGTCCCTTTCTCTGCATACTCTTAGATATTTCTCTCTCTGTCACGACCTCGATGAGGTTTATCAGATGCTCTCCCAGCATCAAGATCACAGCCTTCAACTCGTTCTCTACTGCTTGAATTTTCCTCGCATTCTCCACTCTTCTCTTCATATCCTCTTGTATTCCTTGCACACACATCCCTCCTATCTTGTTCCTTCTGTTAGGAGGATAACTTGGGTCAGTCTGGGTTTGCAGGACCCTGCGGTACTTCGAGCTGACCTTCTACAACTAGACCATGCTTCCATTCATGGGGGTGGTTGAGAGTTCAACCACTAGTCCTTTTCTTATTAATTGTTCTCACATTATTTCCTCTAGTTATATCATGGATAGTACTTTTAAGGCTTCACCCCCAAAGTCAGTTATTAGTAATTAAACAATGATACATTTACAATATTCCCATGCCACAACATGGTAATCCTAAATAAATGATTAATTACAAGTTGGGGGAAACAAGGGTGTTACAGTAGTGGTGCGCCTGGGGTCAGATCGATGGGATGCTTGACCTGGAAGTGTAGAGGTACCCCGATAGAAGAGGAGAATATATCTGAGAATTATTCCACAAACTTATACACTTGCTTATGTTGTGTGGATAGATCGATCATGGAGGCCCTGGATGTGGCTGAGATCTTTCACTCACTCTGAGAGAGAATCACAAAGAAGACAAATTTCCCAGTATGAGAGATGACCTTTCTGCATTGCTTGGCAGAGATCACGGAACTAGCACTAGGAGGGACTGCCTCGGGTAATTTACTGTTCAAACTAATAATAACACTATGAGGCCTAGACTCATATACAACATGACATTTCCATAAATAAGGTTGTCCCAAAAGAACATGACAAACTTCGAGAGGAGAAAAATCACACAATATCGAATCTTTGAAGGGCTTGATATGTACGACAATCGACATTGTTGGTTGTCGCAGAGATCACTTACTTGGCAGAGCCATCCAATGCTGTATGGTTTTTTGTGCGATGATGTCGACAGGGACAACCGCTTGACAACCTCTTCTGAGATAAGGTTCTTCTGGTTACTGCTATCAACGATGAAGTGTAGCAGGGTGCCTTTTACCCACATATGTGAATCGAAGAGGTTCTTGCCTTCTTTTGGCTCATCTGGTTCACCAGAATCGAGCTTGGTGGTAGAAATGGTGGCACTGGGTTCTGCATCAATGATATGACTTCCCCTTTTCGGTTCTAACTTAAGTCAGAACCCGCATCTGATTCAGAGGCTTTCACTTCGGCCACCAAAAACTGCTTTGAGCGACAATTAGCAGTGTTATGCCAAGGGCTCTTATGGAAGTCACACCACTTCCCGGTATATTTATTTGTCTTTCTGGTGTCCTTCTTTTCTTCGAGCTTGGACTGGTTGTCCTGAAACTGTCCATCTTTTCTCTATCCTTTGTTCTATGGGTTGGGGTTGCCCCTTCCTGGATTTTGTTGTGAGGGGTTCCCAGGCCCAAACTGTTGCATCTTGTGTTTGCGAATCTGCTTGATTTTGATGACATATTGATAGGTCGCGCCCAAGGACGATATGTCCAAAACTTCCATTTCAGTCTGGATGTATCTGTGCAAATCATCGTGATACTTTAGCACCATATGTCGCTCCAAATATTTGATACCCATCTTGGTGCACACAGTATGGAATATATTTGTGAGCTCTATCACTGCTTGGTCTCTTTCTTGTCGCAGTGTGGTCCATTTGGTATATAAATTGTCATAACCTCCGACAGGGTAGTATTGTTCCTTAATATCATCCCTGAAGGATTCCTGGGTGGCTGTGACTGTAAATAATGAGGGTTCCTATGTTTCCTTTTGTTCACATAAAGTTTCCCACCAATATTTGACATGGGGAACGACTTTGAGGAGTACAAAGGCAATATTTTCTCTATTCGAAAAGTTATGGACAGAAAAATACCCTTCTAGTAGATTCAACCACTTGTCTATAACATCCGCATCTATCTGACCTTCAAATATAGGAATATTGAAGTTGATTTGTACCTTTAAGGGTGCGATGCCTCCACTTGAGGAAGATGTGTCCCATGTTGGTAGTTGCCGAATTATTTGCGCAAAATATCCATCATCTCGTTCCTCTGTTGTGTGAGGGATTCCTCAAGAAATTTTTTGAAAGGATCTCTTGTCCCGTCATATTTATTTTCTCCTTCCATTAGAGGTCGCTTAGGTGTGCAAGATCTTTTTTCCTCAAGAGAAACAAGCTCGAGACCCAATTATTTGTACCCTAACCTTGTTGGGGACATGAATTAAGATGAAAAAGAGAATACCACTCTAATACCAATGATATAGATTATATGAGTAGAACAGAGATACAATAAAATTGGTTTTCTATTCAATAAGGAAGTAAGATAAAACTGTAAAACGCAGCGGAAAACAAGCTTGCTAGAAAGGTGGCGGCTTATCTCTGAGAAGAGATGTGACGATTGTGCTCATTTTCAAGAATATGATTACAATGAGGCTTTGAAGGCCTTTTTACAATAAACAGGAGTGTCAAAATCCCTAGAAATCCAAAAACCTAACCCTAGGAGATGAAGCGCCAAAAGTCATGTGGGCCCCATTTGGGTAAGTTAGTACATCAACTTCTCGGGGTCGTAATGTTTGCATACGATCTTTGGTTTAGGCACATGATAGCCTGTTGAAAAGGTATCTTCAAGGAGATTCAGTTTGGGGGATAAATTAGAGCCTTCGGATATCATTGAGAAGCGTGATCCCGAAAAACCTTCATTTAGGCCCTCAAAATGGCCCCAGAAGTTAAAAAATGCTAAAAATAGTAAATTGCCATTGCCAGAAAACTGTTTTGAGCGAGTTGGAAAAGGTGGGTGGCCACCGATATCCACCTGGATCAGTAAGCTTGAGGATCCTTTTATTTTGGCTACAAGTGTGGTGATTCCGAAAATAACGAAAGGGCTGGAAAGGAGTGGAAGAGGCATCAAAGTCTCTTCAAGTTCCTTAACCCTTTCCTTTAACTTTATAATTTCTACTTCGAGACCTCCAATGGAATCATCCAATGCATCACCAATTGCTTTATGAATTATGGAAATTTGGAAAGGTCACATATTTATGAGGTTAACCTCTGAATGATATTTCCCCCTTTTATTCTTCGCATCACTCTTCTCAATAATTATTTTTTAGACTCGCTGTAAAAAAAAACACTCTGGAAGACAAATGATTCTTCTTCATAAAACATCTCATTTTCAATAATTTCTAGAAACTGATTTTGGTGGGCCGCAAATGAAGGTTGTCATAGCTGAAAATGATGAACGTGGCTACTGTTGAGCCATGAAAACCTCGTGATAAGCCATGATCACCTAAAAATTATTGTGTTGAGGTAACACAAGCCAGAGGGACACCTTGGTAGAGCAAGTCTGAGGGACACCTCGACTGTAAGACTTGATAGAGTCTCTAAAATTTTCCCGTGCGAGAAAACCTCGGCAGGGCAAGATGGATTGCCTGAGGGACTATATAGAAATGAAGGGGATGCCTGAGCCTGGGCTTGGAGGGTGAGTGACCGCAGGGAAGAGAATACCTTAATAATTCTTGTAAACTATTGGGATCATGCACACAGTGGGTAGTTTCCTGTGCGGAAAAACCTTGGAAAGGAAGATAAAATCATGATAGCTCTTGCGAACTATTGAATTGGAATCATGCACCCAATGGGTACTTCAAGGAAATTTATGAGCATGGATAATGATGCAGGAGCATCCCTCACAACAAGAAAAACCAACGTGGAAGCAGAAGACAGCTGGAAGACATCCAGTGCAAGTTTTTGAATTTTTAAATTTCCCTTGAAGTTGATCTTGAATTAATAGAAGAAGTTGATTCAGATTCACGACTGTTGTGTTATTCTCGGTATATGTGTGTTAAATGCTCTGCTTATGAATATTTCTTCCTGTTATGCATTGGTTGTTATGTTGTGTGTGTATGATCTCATGTGTCGATATTGAAATCTGAGAGGAAGTGGAGTGAGTTTCAATTGTTTCTCCCTTTGAGCAAGGATTCCTGCAAGGAGTGCAGTTGAAGTCATCCACAAGGAATGCATTGACAGAAGGCTCGGGATTTAAACTCTTGTTCTCAAAACACTCAGAAGTGGAATTGGATTGTTAAAGCCATGCAAGGAGTGCATAGGCTAAGGAGAGTCTTAGTCGTGAAACTGAGTTGAAGCTTTGGGAGACTGCTGCTGCAGGAGTGCGCAGAGTCGAGTGACTTCAACACTTAGACGTAATTTAAGGTTTGCCGCAAGAATTGCACGCAAGAAGTTCTCTGAAGGACTTGAGAAGCCGAGAACAAGATCAGGAGGTATAGGCCTTCGAGTTCACTGAAGAACAAGCGCAGGGAAGCTGTCGTTGGAAGTCAGAGGAAAGCGTCACAGGTTGACGAGCAAGAAAACGAGTCTTGTGGAGAGACACTTCTTTATCTCACAGAATCCTCAAGGGGAGAACGGATGGACTAAATCTTCGGGAGATATTTCATGAAGTTTCGAGAGCCATTGGATCTCCGAGAGGTGCAAGGCAGTTACAACGCAGGCATGGAGAGGATTCAAATCTCAGGAGGGGCAACACCATTGATCCAAGTCGGTCAGAGTCGTTGGATTATTCACGAGATCATGGATCGGGACCTTGTGAGAAAGGACTCAAGGATTTGGACGCGGGGATCACGAGGTTGTGAGAAGCGAGATTCTAACCGTTGGAGGACAGGTGGTACCTCGTATCTCGAGAGCTCGTAAGTGGAAGGGTTAAGAAGTTGGCATTAAAGGTCGCGAGCCGCGAGTTCACGAGGTAGCGAAGTGGCGAGAGATTGTGAGCCATCCATCTGAAGGTACAGGTGTCAGAGATCGAGAGATCTCGCAAACTCGGAGCTTGCAGGGTGAATGACCAAGCGTTTGGTGTTAAAAGTCGCGAGACGTGAAGTTGCGAGGACGCGAGGAGTGAGGGAAGGGCAGCCGTCGGATCTAGATCGTAGGAGGATCGTTCGATCTGTGCGTGGGATCGTGTCTCGGGACCTCGTGAGAAAAGTTTCAAGAACTTGGTTGTTGGCTCACGAAGTCGCGAGGGAACGAGGTCATGAGTTTCGGAATCTCGGACCTCGGGAGTCGACATGGAATTTATTCAGCCTCACGAGAAGCGAAATCGCGAGGGAGCGAGATCGCGAGTTTCGACGTCTCGGGTATCGAAGGTTGGAGAACCAAAAGTTTGGTACCGCGAATAGCGAGGTCGCGAGTAGAGAAATTCCTTTGAGGAAAAGTTAGCGAGTTGATTGACCATCGGGTCTCAGGGACCTGGGAGCCCGACGTTCAACCTTTGAACTCGCAAAGTCACGAGTTTCGATTCCTCGATAAATCAAGGAAGGGGGGGATCACACGAGAGAACTGTGGGAGCAAATTTCCTGATAGGGAAATAGAGGAACCTTAGAGTTCTTTGGGCCGAGAAGAAGAGGATCCTGTGAGCGGACGTGCCCGTGGTTTGGGTGCCACTGCATCAAGTGGTATCAGAGCATAGAAAAGTTTCTTTTCTTTCTATAGCAGAGGAAAAGGAGAATTCACCATGCCGCCAAGGAGGAGAGGTAGACAATCACCCGATCCAGAGGAGGAAAGGGAACTGTCCAGAGAAAGGGAAGTGTCCAGAGACAGAGGTAGGAAAGTACAAAATCCATACATGGAGAGAGAAGTGCGAAATCTTCGTGCCAGAATGGAGGACATGGAGATGTCACAAAGGCGAAACACTGATGCAGGAGATATCAGTGAATCCGAGGATGAAGGTGATGTTGGACATGCAGAAGAATAAATCCCAGCAGAAGATGCATCCAATGAGATTTTAATTAAGGCTATCACTCGAATGAGTTCGAAAACAAAAATGGACATTCCATCTTATGAAGGGAGTCTGGATGCAGAAGAGCTGCTAGACTGGATTAGAGATCTTGACACTTACTTCGATTATGAAGATATCGAAGATGACAAGAAGGTCAGACATGCCTTCACAAGATTGAAAGGACATGCAACATTGTGGTGGGATGAACTGCAAGCTGACAGGCGTTGCCAAGGCAAGCATAAAATTAAGAGCTGGGACAGGATGATTGCAAAGATGAAGGAAAAATTCATTCCCAGGGACTATCAAATTTCTCTGTTCAGGAGAATGCAGAACCTGAGACAGAAGCTGATGACAGTGAAGGAGTATACTGAGGAATTTTACAAGTTGAATATCAGAGAAGGTCATCGTGAAAGCAATGACGAAAAGGTGGCCAGGTATATGAATGGCCTGAGGTATGAAATTCATGATGAACTAAATTTGGCGACCATCCGAATTGTGGAGGACGCTTACCAATTGGCTCTGAAAGTTGAGGAGAAGCTGAGCTGTAAACAAAGTCAGAGGGGCAGAGGTAGAAGTCAACCCAAAGGAAAATTGGTTGCCCAAGATAAATACTAGAAGCCCAAGGATGACTGGAAGAAACCTCAGACTCAGACAGAGAGAGGTGGAAGTTCACAGTGAGGGCGATATGCTGAGCAAAGAGAACAACATACTGAGCAAAGAGGAGGATATGCTGATAATGATAGATTTCCTCATACTAGAGGTAGAGGAAGAGGAAGAGGTGGAGTCATCACATGCTTCACATGTGGAAAAAATGGGCACAAGTCATTCGAGTGTCCAGAGAAAAAGAAAGAAACTGGAGAAACTCACATCACCGAGGCACAGAGGCGAGATAATGAGGCAGAATACGCTGAGTGCGGAAGATCGCTGGTGATGCAAAAATTCCTTTTGACTCCAGAGAAGGATATGGAGAATCCAGCGCAGAGGAACAATCTTTTTAGGACTGCTTGCAAGACCAAGGATAGAGTGTAAAAGGTCATCGTGGACAGTGGAAGCACCGATAATCTCGTTTCAACTGAGATGGTAGAAAAGCTGGAGCTAGAGACAACTGATCATCCAAGTCCATACAAAGTCTCATGGCTACAGAAGGGGTATTAGGTAAATGTCACTAAACAGTGCTTAGTTGACATTAAGATAGGAGGATATAATGATAAAAAATTTATGTGATGTTATTCCTATGGATGTCTGTCATTTATTGCTGGGTAGACCATGGAAATATGATAGGAATGTGATCCATGATGGGAGGAGGAATACATATATCCTGGTCTTGGAGCTGGAGGTCACTCCTGGATTGCTTGTAGGAGCAGAGCCCGACGCTTATCAGAGTTTGTTTTAAAGGGTGATCAAATGGAGGAAAACTCAGAATGATATCGTACCAACTCAGAAACTAGGCCAGGCATGCATGGATGAATGAGGTCTTGATAAACTTCAAACAGTGGGTCGTAGTAAAGGGTGAGTAGGGGGAAGACTTGCATTAGAAGAGCGTGAAGGTCTATCACAAACATCCGGTTTGTAACAGACTGGAGAAGAAAGCATTCAAATGCAAAATCCTTTTACATCCAAACACAGAAAACCAGAGGGCACAACAATGTCACGACAAATCCTTTATCATAACAAGATTGTTCAATCCACGCGAATCCTTCGACTATGGATTCTCTGGCATGAGATGAAATATAGATGGAAAAAGAAAACTGTTTGTCATAAACCAAGAAGTCTCAGACACAGAGGCATAACCAGGAAACCAGAATATTTGCTGAAACTTTACAGTCGGGAGCTTAGCTCTACCATCGATAGATAAAAAAATGGCGAAAATTCCTACATATAGTCAGAACAATCAACAACAGCGGAACCAAGACAATGCATTGAAAGCTTTGCGTTTGGATGGCTTCTGACAGTTAGCCTCTGAAGGGTGGTGCAACTTAAGTCAGACGCAATATAATTCTTTGACAGTTCCAATGGGGAATCGACGTGCCTTTAATTTATGGCCGTGCTTTCCCATTATGGCGGAGAGGATGTCTAACCACCACCAACCGCTGAAATAACTGCTTTCTTGGGATTGAGGATGATCTGGCCAACTCAGCGCTTCAGGACGTGGAGGACCTCACCCGCCACCACCTGGAATAACTGACTGGCTCAAAGGATATGCGTGGAGGCCAGCACGGAAGGTGGGGCATGGGAATGGAGTGATGGGGCCGAAACTGTGAGGGCATGGAAGAAGTGGCAAGGTGTGCGGCGGATGACAGAGGATGGTTCATGGCGAAAGACCTCAGGAGGAAGGAGGGAAGACGAGAGATAATGAACTCTCCTATTGGGTGAGGGGTTGATGTGGAAAGGAGAGGGGCATGTGGCCAGCAACGAGTGGATGACGAGAAGGAGGGAGGACCACACGGACCAAAGCGGGGAGGCGGATGGATGACATGCGGCAGCAGGAGAAAGGTGGAAAGGAAGATGACATGACGGGAGGAGGGATCATGCAGGTTAAAGGCAGGGTAGCTGAGAGGAATGAGGCCCCCCATGAGCCATTGATCCAGGCTCCTCGATCATGGTCGTCGGAGAGTCGCGCTCACGATTTTGGACCCCCCCCCCCCTCCACTTAAAGGTAGAAAGGCGGCAGGGGGTCTGGAATCCAATATGCACCGTTCATCTGAGTGTGCAGATGCCTGCCGTCCAGATCCGCATGTTGTTTATTACGGATTCCGGACCCTCCCCCCCCGCTTAAAGGTAGAAAGGAAGGGGAGGTCCGGAATTCGCTGTGCGCCATTGATCCAGGCGCGCAAATCTCAGGCGTCCAGAATTGATTTTCATTTAACACAGACACATTCGCGCCCAAAACTTAGGACAAGTGGGTTTTAACCCATTCTTTTACATTCTAACCCCCTTACAAGAAATATCGCTAACATTTGGCTCCATGGGGGATAGAGTCGTCCCTGTGATGCTCTAAGAACTCTTATGTAGATTCAGTGCCTTTGTTGTTGGGCTATGGAGTCATTTATTAGTCCAAAAAACAAAACAAAAACAATATTTATAAAACAAAACAAAAAGAGCCAACTGTGGCTCACAGAAAACACTTTTTTAAGAAATTCCCATTGACTGGGCCACTGAAAACTTCATTGCCTTCCAGATCCTGCAACCTGTAAGTGTTATTTGAGAATACTTCAAGGATATTGAAAGGCCCGAACCAGAGGGCATCAAATTTACTGTGTTTTCCCTTGTCCTACCTGGGTGCATCCCACTTGAGTACCAGGTCACCCTGCTTGAATCCTTTCTTTTTACTCTTCCTGTCAAAGGCCTGCTTGATCTTCTGTTGATGATGGTAGGCTCTGTCCAAGACCTGCTCTCTTATCTGCTGTACTTCCACGATCTGGTGAATTCTTCTGAGCACATGGTTAGGTTCCCCTTCAAAGTCCTGGAGGAGATTCGCCACAGGCAAGGCGAGATGAGTGGGGAAAACAACCTCTATTCCATAAACCAGTTGGAAATGTGAGATGCCCAGTGATTTCTTTGTTGTTACCCAATCATCCCAAAGAGAAAATTTGAGCTTTGAGTCCTAGGCCCTTTTATTGTCCTCCAGTAGCTTTTTGATAAGCTTGATTAGGATTTTATTGGAGGACTCTGCCAGTCCGTTTCCTTGAGGATAGTAGGGAGTGGAGTGAATTAGTGCAATCTGGAACTGTTCACGGAATTTGACCAGAGGATCAGACCTGAAGGGGGAGGCATTGTCAGTGACAATCCTACTTGGGAAGCCAAATCTGACTATGATGTCCTCCAAGAGGCTGATGATCACTTTGTGAGACGTACTCCTGGTAGGGACAACCTCTATCCACTTGGTGAAATAATCGGTTGCAGTGAGGATCCATATGTGCTGGCCACTTGAGGGAGGATGAATCTCTCCAATAAAATCCAATCCCCATTGCCAAAAGGGTGCTGAAACTACTACAGGCTTTAATGGCAGAGATGTGAGCTGCTTCTTACTCGAGAACTTCTAGCATTTGATGCAAGCGCTAACTTCCCTGCAGACATCAGGAAATAAGGTGGGCCAGTAATACCCAGCTCGGAGGATCTTGTGAGCTGTGGTCTTCCAGAAATAATGGCCTCCGCATAGACCACTATGGAAATCGGTCATGACCTTCTGGGCTTGCTGCGGGTCCAGACACCTTAGTAATACTCCCAGAGGGTCTTTCCAATAAAAGGTTTGGTAAAAAAGGCAATATCTGACCGCTTTGAGTTTTAGAGCCCTGGCCTTATTTTTTCCCAATCCATCAGGGGACTTCAATTCTTTCAGAAAGTACAAGATGTCCTTGTACCAGGGGCATGCTGCTAATGGTATGATGATCTGCGAATCCTTGTCGGATGACTCAGCTTGTTCATTGATGAAGTTAATTCCCAAGGCCTTGCAGTTGGATTCATCCAGTAGCTTGGCCAAACCCTGCCCCTTTATCAGCTTAGTGGGCTTAATCTCCAGATCAAATTCTAGAATCTTGGCGATCCATTTACCTCTTTTTCCGTCTATGTCAGGTTGTACAAGAATGTCCTTCACAGAGGTTTAAGGGACATATGTTGTGATCTTTGAATGCAAGACGTAGACTCTGAAAGCTTTGAGAGATTTCACCAAGGCATAGGCTTGCTTCTCCATGATCTCGTATCGAAGTTTTGCATCTCTCAGCGCCTTGCTAAAGAAATCAATAGGTTGTTCTTGCCCTTTATCATTTTTCTGCAACAAAACTGCCACTACTATATCACAGGAAGCAAAAGAAAATATCAGAAAGTCTTTGGAATAATCGAGACTGATTAGCATAGGTTCTTCAGTCAACGCCTTCTTTATTTGGACAAAAGACTTTCTGGGTTCAGAAGTCCATTTTATTTCATGGCCCTTCCTGAGCATGGTTGTAATATGTTTCACCAACTCAACAAAATTAGAAACGAACCTCCTCAGGAAATTAATCCTCCCCAAAAATGCCTGAACCTCTTTCTTAGATCTGGGAAGTGACAGGGCCT
>ML844422.1:6270-17682 GCA_009831015.1 Picea engelmannii | reverse complement strand
ATTACGGATTCCGGACCCCCCCCCCCCGCTTAAAGGTAGAAAGGAGGGGGGGGTCCGAAATTCGCTGTGCGCCGTTGATCCAGGCGCGCAAATCCCAGCCGTCCAGAATTGATTTTCGTTTAACACAGACGCATTCGCGCCCAAAACTTAGGACAAGTGGGTTTTAACCCATTCTTTTACATTCTAACCCCCTTACAAGAATATCGCTAACACCTGGAGAGGAATGGGAGAACTCATATGTTGTGTCCAATTGAGGATAAAGAAGTGAAGCCGGAGGTGAGCAACAGAGTACTTCTCATGAGTGGGAAGGAACTTCTTACAGAAGTTAAGAAGAAGGAGGATCCACAATTCTTTGTGGTCAGAAAACCGAGAATTGTTTTGACTAGCACAAGAATGGATGATTTACCAGAAGAAGTTCAGGAACTGCTGGAAGAGTTCGTTGATATTGTAGTGGACGAACTACCTCATTTGTTACCACCGATGAGGAGTGTGAGTCACCATATAGAACTCATACCAGGAGCCAGGTTTCCAAACAAATCCGCGTACAGATTGACGCCGCGGGAGAATGAAGAAGTTAAACGACAGGTCCAGGAGTTGTTGGACAAAGGTTTGGTCAGGGAAAGATTGAGTCCATGTGTTGTTCCAACAGTACTCGGTCCGAAGAAAGGTGGAGGCTAGAGGATGTGCACTGATTCAAGGGCGATAAACAAGATAACTATCAGGTATAGATTCCCATTGCCAAGAATGGATGATCTGATGGATTGCTTAAGTGGAGAATTTTTTTTTCAAAGATAGATTTGAAGAGTGGATATCATCATATTCGTATGAGAGAAGGTGATGAATGGAAAACAACATTCAAGACAAACGAAGGTTTGTATGAATGGCTTGTCATGCAGTTTGGCTTGACGAATGCACCAAGTACCTTGATGAGGTTGATGAATGAAGTCCTGAAGGAGTTCATCGGGAAATTTTTCATCGTGTATCTGGATGACATATTGGTTTTCAACAAGACAAAGGATGAACATCTGAAGCATTTGTCTATTGTGATGAAGAGGTTACAGCAGGAGAGGCTGTTGATTAACATGAAAAAGTCCTCATTCCTGAAGACATAGCTCATTTACTTGGGTTTTGTTATTTCAACAAATGAGTTGAGGATGGATCCAGATAAGGTGGAGGTAATCAAGAATTGGCCATCACCGAGGAACGTATTTGAGGTGAGGATTTTTCATGGACTGGCTAGTTTATATCGAAAATTCATCGGGAATTTTAGTGGAATTAGCGCAGCAATGATGGAAACAGTGAAGAAAAGACATAAATCTTTTCACTGGACTGAAGAAGCTGAGAAGAGTTTCAATTTGTTGAAACAAAAGATTACAGAGCAACCAATTCTGGTGTTGCCGGATTTTCAGAAAACATTTCAGGTAAAATGTGATGCAAGCGGGTTTTCCATAGGAGCGGTCTTGAGTTAGGAACACAGGCCGATTGCATATTTCAGCGAGAAGATGAATGAGGAAAAAGAAAAGTACTCCACATATGATAAATAATTCTATGCCATCATACAGGCATTGAAGAAATGGAGACACTATTTGATCCCAAAGGAATTTGTTTTATATAGTGATAACCATGCATTACAATTTGTGACTCAGCAGGAAACGCTGAATCAGAGGCATGTTAAATGGGTGGAATACATGCAGAATTTTACATTTGTAATTAAACATATTTCGGGTACTGCTAACAAAGTTGTTGATGCTTGGAGCAGGAAGTGTTTGCTATTGCAGGAGTTCAAAGTCAGGACGTTAGGCTTTGATGATCTTAAGGACATGTATGCAGATGATTCAGACTTTAAGTAAGCTTATGAAGTAGCTGAGAATCTAGTTCTCAGAGACAGAAGTCAATGGATAGAGTATGTGATCCAGGATGGATTTTTGTTCAAAGGCAATCAACTGTGTATCCCGAATTTCTCCATGAGGGAGAACTTGTTGAAGGAGAAGCACAATGGAGGATTAGCAGGACATTTTGGTCATGATAAGACATTTGAAAAGATGAGTGAGTCATAATTTTGGCCAGGGATGCGGTCAGAAGTCAAGAAGTTTGTAGACAGGTGCAGGATTTGCCAGCATTCAAAAGGAAGAAAGCAGAATGCAGGATTTTATCATCCATTGCCCATACCAGACAGGTCGTGGGATGAAATTAGCATGGATTTTGTATTGGGATTGTCGAGGACACAAAGAGGTGTTGATTCCATCTTTGTGGTAGTGGACAGGTTTTCTAAAATAACACATTTTATTCCATGCCAGAAGACCAGCGATGCGACTCACATTGCAAACTTGTTTTTCAAAGAGATTGTATGACTCCATGGATTGCCGAAAAGCATAGTTTCAGACAGAGACACAAAATTCATAGGGCATTTCTGGAGGACATTATGGAAGAAGCTAGGGACTAATTTGATGTTTAGTTCTTCTTATCATCCTCATACGGATGGGAAAACGGAAGCGGTGAACAGAAGTCTGGGAGATTTTTTGAGGAGCTTGGTGACAGAGCACCATAGCAGCTGGGATAGTATATTTCCACAGGCAGAATTTGCTTACAATGATTCAGTAAATCGGAGCACAGGAAAAAGTCCATTTCAGATTGTATATGGAATGTAGCCGAGGGGAGTTTCTGAATTGAGGGATTCAGAACAGACTGATACTAGCAGTGATAGCACAGGAGAATTCGCTAAAGCGATGAAGGAACTTCACAGCCAGGTGAAGGAGTGTCTATTGAGGTCAAGTTAGGAGTACAAACGTAGAGAAGATCAGCATTGGAGACAACTTCAGTTTGAAGTTGGTGATCTGGTTCTGGTGCATTTGAGGAAGGAAAGGTTCCTAAGAGGAACATACAATAAGCTGAAGATGAAGAAAATTGGGCCATGCAAGGTCTTGAAGAAAATGGGACAGAATGCTTATGAAATTGAGTTACCAGATGGGATTGGAATATCTCCGATATTTAATGTTTCGGATTTATATCCATATAAAGATGATGAAGCAGGAGCAGAAAGTAATGATAAACTAGAGATCCAGTGGCAGAAGCAGATGCCAGTTGCAGAGAATCCACAGATGGAGCAAATACTGAATAAACGAGTGGGTAAGAAAACCAGAAGGAAATAATATTTTGAATATTTAGTCAAATGGAAAGGACACCCAGTTGAAGATGCCAGCTGGGAGACTGAAGCAGAAATTCTAAAGCATGGACATACCGTGCAGGAGCTCATGGACAGGAGCCCATGCAAATTTTCAAGAGAGGGAGTATGATGCAGGAGCATCCCTCACGACAAGCAAAACCAAGGTGGAAGCAGAAGACAGCTGGAAGACATCTAGTGCAAGTTTTTGAATTTTTAAATTTCCCTTGAAGTTGATGCGCAAACATAAATGAGATCATTTAATTTAGGCACCTTGGAAGAATGTAATCAGACCTCGAGCCATACGCTCTCGTATGAGATAGCTTGGTAAAAATGTAATCAGAACTCGAGCCATACACTCTCGTCTGAGATAGATAGATGCATTTATAGTAGTAGTTGCAGGTAGATAGAATTGAATTCTTAGATTAGAAAATTCTAGAAGAAAGAGGGAAAACTGGGATATAGACACCCTCATTGTATTATTGTATTATGATCAGTTCAGGAAGAGTTAGAGAAATCTAGAGAGCATAGGAGAATAGTAGAGATTTATAGAAGAACATCCATGTATAGATCTTGAATTAATAGAAGAAGTTGATTCAGATTCATGGTTGTTGTGTTATTCTCAGTTCATGTGTGTTAAATGATCTGCTTATGAATATTTCTTCCTGTTATGGATTGGTTGTTATGCTGTGTGTGTATGATCTCATGTGTCGAGATTGAAATCTAAGAGGAAGTGGAGTGAGTTTCAATTGTTTCTCCCTTTGAGCAAGGATTCCTGCAAGGAGTGCAGTTGAAGTCGTCCACAAGGAATGCATTGACAGAAGGCTCAGGAGTTAAACTCTTGTTCTCAAAACACTCAGAAGTGGAAGTGGATTGTTAAAGTCGTGCAAGGAGTGCATAGGCTAAGGAGAGTCTCAGTCATGAAACTGAGTAGAATCTTTGGGAGACTGCTGCTGCAGGAGTACGTAGAGTCGACTGACTTCAACACTTAGACGTAATTTAAGGTTTGCCACAAGAAGTGCGTGCAAGAAGTTCTTTGAAGGACTTGAGAAGCCGAGAACAATCTCAGGAGGTATAGGCCTTCAAGTTCACTGAAGAACAAGCGCAGGGAAGCTGCCGTTGGAATTTGGAGGAAAGCGTCACAGGTTGACGAGCGAGAAAACGAGTCTCGTGGAGAGACACTTCTTTATCTCACAAAATCCTCAAGGGGAGAACGGACAGACGAAATCTTCGGGAGATATTTCACGAAGTTCTGAGAGCCATTGGATCTCCCAGAGGTGCAAGGCAGTTACAACGCAGGCGTGGAGAGGATTCAAAGCTCAGGAGGGGCAACACCATTGATCCAAGTCGGTCAGAGTCGTTGGATTGTTCACGAGATCGTGGATCGGGACCTCGTGAGAAAGGACTCAAGGATTTGGATGTAGGGATCGCGAGGTTATGAGAAGCGAGATTCTGACCGTTGGAGGACAGCTGGTACCTCGTATCTCAGGATCTCATAACTAGAAGGGTTAATAAGTTGGCGTTAAAGGTTGCGAGCCGCGAGTTCACGAGGTAGCGAAGTGGCGAGAGATTGTGAGCCGTCCATCTGAAGGGACAGGTGTCAGAGATCGAGAGATCTCATGAACTCGGAGCTTGCAGGGTGAACGACCAAGCATTTGGCGTTAAAAGTCACGAGACACGAAGTCACAAGGACACGAGTAGCGAGGGAAGGGAAACCGTCGGATCCAGATCGTAGGAGGACTGTTGGATCTGCACGTGGGATCGTTTCTCGGGACCTCGTGAGAAAAGGTCCGAGAACTTGGCTGTTGGACTCGTGAAGTCGCGAGTTTCGACATCTCAGACCTCGAGAGTCAACGTGGAAGTTATTCGGCCTCGCGAGAAACGAAATCGCGAGGGAGAGAGATCGCGAGTTTCGGCGTCTCGGGTATCGGAGGTTGGAGAACCAAAAGTTTGGTACAGCGAATAGCGAGGTCGCAAGTAGTGAAATCCCTTGTGGAAAAGTCAGTGATTTGACTGACCATCGGGTCTCGAGGACCCGAGAGCCCAGCGTTCAACCTTTGAACTCGCGAAGTCACGAGTTTCGATTCCCCGATAAATCAAGGAAGGGGGGGATCACACGAGAGAACTGTGGGAGCAGATTTCCCGATAGGGAAATAGAGGAACCTTAGATTTCTTCGGGCCAAGAAGAAGATGATCCTGTGAGCGGACGTACCCATGGTTTGGGCGTGACTGCGTTAGATAAAAAAAACTACCATGTGGATACAGATCCACAAACTGCATAGATAAATACTATGCTAGAATATGAAATTCTCCTTTTTAATTTTTAACAACAGTAAGATGTTTTCACACAAAATTGTGATTAATGTGCTTGTTGTCCAAGAATTATTGAAGGCAGGTGACAAAGACTAAGATTATGAAAGAGGACCTAACTGAGGATGAAGGTCAAGACTTCTGAAGTGGCTGAATGAGAAAGGCATCATAGGTGTTTTGAGAAAAGAACACCGAGGACGGTGTTCCTTTAAGAGGGGGGGGGGAAATTGTCACACCCCTGTTTCCCCCAATTTATAATTAATCATAGAATAGGAATTACCATGCTAATGCATGAGGAAAATGTAAATTTATTATTGTTTGAGTTTCCAATAACTAACTGTGGGGGTGAAGACTTGAAAGTAATGGCCATGATATCACTAGAGAGGAAGAATGTGAAAACCATACAAGAGGGTTCATATATCAAATAACCCCAAATCTTCATGATAAGGATGAAAAACCTCCTTTGAATCCCAAGGAAAGAAAACCAGTCAATGAAGAAAGGATGGTGTTTGAATCACCAACCACCCCCATGAATGGAAACATGGGTTGTTAGCCCGAAGTACTGCAGGGACTTGCAGACCTGAGTTTCCTTCTAACAGAAGGAACAGGATAGGTCGGCGAAACCGTCCAAGGTAAGAGGGACACAGAGTATAGGAGAAGGACACACGAGATGAGAATGGGATCTCGCAAGGGAGAGGCATGAATATCTCCAATGGATCACAAAAAGAAGGCCACGAGCTTGATGCCAAAGAGCATCTGAGAAACCTCACCGAGGCCACAAACGAGTGAGAAATCTCTGAGTTGCAGAAAACAGGACCAGAATAGAAACTGAAACAGAGAGAGAACCCTCAAGAAGAGTGAGAGTTGCCTGGTGATATCATGGCTTGGCACGAGGGTGGCCAGAGTGCTAATATTGAATGCCTCTGAGCCTATGGTTGAGTGGAAGGACGAACACCCATAGTCAGTGGGTTGGCGACAACCTGTAATAGATAAGTGACTTCTTACTCTGTGTAATTTAGCTGTAACTGGGCATGAATTTGGTTATACGGTGTATGTTTCAGGAATTGTGCTTGATTTATGAATGGATATACTATGTCTCTTTCCTTACTGCTTGGCCGTATAATTAGGCCAGTAAGAGATTATATGGATAGGACATGATTGGTACTCGTAAATACTTGTGTCCTGAGGCAGCTTGAGTTAGAGCCATGAACTGTGAGTTCGTCAATCTTAGGCATAGTCTCATGTACACATGCCAACCTTCCTAGTTGTCTAGAGTCCCTTAGAGGATGAATTATGTTAAGCTCAGGAGAGGTAGTGTAGTTATGCACAGGCTCCCTGCAAGGCAAGTAGAGACTGAGACTCACTCAAGCCCTAGACTTGACGAATGAGCACAAGGGGTGCGCAAAAGACTCTTCTAAGAGTCAAGCCCAGGAGAAAGAGCACAAAACTCTTAATTCCTTCATAGCTGAGAAAGCTCAAGAGGGACAACACTTTTTGTAAGTGCTGGCGAGACCCAATAGTCGGCTTGTAGTAGAAGATCGAAGGCTGAGACCTTTGAAGCATCAGAATCTTTCGAGATCATGAAGAAAGCCAAAGCTCGGGAGGAAGAGAAACAACAACCCTTAGATCAACTATAGAGTGTGGATCTGGACCATTGAAATCCTACATCCAGGCACACAGGATAGCACGCAAGAGGAAAGGATCTGAACAGACGGTATAGAACTGTCATATCTGGAGTGGGGACCGACAGTCGTTGGATCTGGAGATAGGTGCACGAAATAAATCCCAAAATAAATTCAACCATTGGATCGTTGGAGGACAGGTGGCGAACATCTAGAAGCCACCGGGGTTTCATAACTTAGGCGTATAAGGGTGGTGAAGAATGAGGATTCGCAATCACTGAAATCGCGAGGGTTATTTTGGATCGTTGGATCTAGGGAGACATGTGGCATAGATCTAACCCATCGGAGTTTCAACATCTGGGATACCTAAAGGCAAATCTCTTGTACTCGCCAGTCCCAAAATCCTGACTTGCGAAACCCCAAAATGGCATAGCGTTTCTAGAGTTTGGATGTTTCGGTGTTTTGGCACCCAGGAAACCCAAGGGTCAGTTCCCTTGTACTCGTCAGTCGTGAAGTCCCAACTTGTGAAACCCTAAAATGAGCTTAGCGATGAATATAGGCTTAGGAGCTTCGGCTCCCAAGAAACCTAAGTGCGAGACCTCCTGTCTACGCATATTGCAAAACCCCAACTTACGAAACCCTGAAATAATAATAGCTTGGATAAGTCTTGATTGTTAATTTTTATGCCATTATTATAGTTATTTGCATTTCAATATATAAGAGCATAATAAGAACAAGATCATTGAGAAATACACATTCACAAGAGACACAACATTTATCCTGGGAAACCCTCTAGGGGAAGAAAACCCTGCAAAAACTTCCTTATCATAAATAGCTTATACAATGTTCAAGAGATAACTCAAACCAATACAGATAGTCCTCCCCAAGAAATGCGCCACTCTTCTTCTCCTCTCTCCAACTGGTAATTGCATCTTGCCTCATAAGATAATGAGCAAGTGAGTTGTGTGTTTGAAGTGAGGCGCTAGCCTCTTATTTATACAAGACTGGCACGTGTGAAAGGTCACAATTGGTAGGGCTAACCTCTCACTCTGGGTGGGTAAACCCACCTTTAATTAATTATGGGTCTTCCATGATAATTGTTGGGGCCAACTTCTTATTCTTCCCTTTGTAATTGTTCGATGACCAATCCACAAAAGGGGATTTGGTCCTTATACAATTACTGACATGATTAATCCACAATGGGGATTAATCCAATAACAATAATAATAATAATGACATGATTAATCCACAATGGGGATTTAATCATATAATAATAAGAATTCTCTTCGCAGTTACATTATTTCAACACTCCCCCTTAACAAGAAGGGTATTCTTCATCAGCATTAGGCGAGAGAGGTCTGCATCATTAGTGGCATATGGAGGACAGTATCGTCAATATCATCTTGAAACATTGTCTAGCACATTTACAAGTCATCGGAAGTTTTCTTCATCGACAACATCATCATTCTCGAAAGAATTCTATCATCATCTGCATCAAATATGTATCAGTAAAAATGATACCTCATCACAACACTAGGCTGGCACATCACAATACTTCACTAACTCAATGTCACAGTGGTAAAGGTGGTAGCTCAGTGTCAGTCACATCTTTCTTTACGTCTAACAACTAGGTCAAAAGCAAGTAATATCATCATCTCGCTTTATGTCTAACAACTAGGTCAGAAGCGAGGAATCATAGCATCATTCTTTACGTCTAACAACTAGGTCAGAAGAATGACTCATCTTGCTTTACGTCTAACAATGAGGTCAGAAGCAAGGAACACGTCAACATCTCGCTTTACGTCTAACAACGAGGTCAAAAGTGAGGAATCATATTTCTTTACGTCTAACAACTAGGTCAGAAGAAAGGAACACATCAACATCTCGCTTTACATCTAACAACGAGGTCAGAAGTGAGGAATCATATTGCTTTACATCTAACAACTAGGTCAGAAGTAAGGAATCAATGGCATTATGCTTTACATCTAACAACTAGGTCAGAAGCATAAATCATCTTTCTTTACGTCTAACAACGAGGTCAGAAGCAAGGATCACACAGCGTCATTCTTTACGTCTAACAGCGAGGTCAGAATCATGACTCATATTGATTTACATCTAACAGCGAGGTCAGAAGCAAGGATCACATGGCGTCATGCTTTATGTCTAACAACGAGGTCAGAAGCATGACTCATCTTGCTTTACGTCTAACAGCGAGGTCAGAAGCAAGGGATTCATCTACTCCCCCTTTCAGGGAGAGTCCTTTTGGAAAATACCAAGCTTATCTCGAAAGTGTTCAAACTTTACACAAGATAGAGGCTTAATCAACACATCAACAACCTGTTCATCCATGCTAATGTACTGGAGCTTCAAGTCTCCTCTCTGTACCATGTCACGGATGAAATGATAGCGGATATATATGTGCTTCGACCTGTTCTGGAACACAGGATTCTCTGTCATTTTAATACAGCTTTGATTGTCACATAGAATCGCGGTTGCTCTCATCTCCAAATCAAATAGGCATGTCAGCAACTTTCAAAGCCATATAGCTTCACAGCTAGCAGAACATGCTACAATGTACTCTACTTTCGTTGTGCTGAGAGAAATAATGGATTGCTTCCTACTCTACCACAAGATCATGGATGATCCCAAACTGAAACAACATCCGGAAGTTATTTTTCTGTCAGCAACGCTTCCTGCCCAATCTTCATCAGTATATCCACTCAGTGTGAAGTCATGATCTCCATCATAGCTGAGACCATAATCCATTGTACCTTTAAGGTACCTCATCACATGTTTTGCAGCCACTAAATGAACACGTCTGGGCTCTACCAGAAACTGACTCAAGGTCTTCACTGCAAAACAGATGTCTGGTCTGGTGTTCGTCAGGTACATCAGTGATCCAATAATTTGTCTGTACAGAGTGGCATCTATCAAATCTGACGAAGTATCGACCAACAACTTGAGCTTCGCTTCCATGTGTGTATTCATGGGCTTGCATTCTAGCATGTCAAATCTCTTCAAGATTTCGAACGTGTACTTCCCTTGGTTAAGGAATATTCTCTCTGGACTCTGCCATACCACAAGGCCTAAGAAGTAATGCATTAGACCAAGGTATTTCATTTCAAATTCTCTGGCAAGTATCTGTTTACATTCAACGATGAGATTTTATTCTCCAGTTAAGAATAAGTCATCCACATACAGTAGTAATATTACTGGTTCATTATCCATAATTTTGAAGTAGAGATTTGAGTCTACTTTACTTTTGGTAAAGCCTAAGCTCGTCAAGAACTGTCTATACAGCCATAAAAAGCTCTGGGAGCTTGCTTCAATCTGTATAAGGCTTTCTTTAATCGGAAGACATGAGACTTCCTGTCTTCAACCTCAAATCCTTGGGGTTGCTCTATATACACTTCCTCTTCGATAACACCATTCAGGAAAGCTGTCTTCACATCCATCTAGTACAACTTCCACTTCATCTTAGCTACAAGAGTTATAATGGTCCTGATCGAAGTGTATCTGGCCACAGGAGCGAATATCTCTTCATAGTCAATGCCTTCCATCTGGGAAAAAGCCATGAGCAAAAAATCTTGCTTTATACTTCTCAATACTTCCATCAACAACATGTTTTATTTGAAGAGCCATCTGTAGGATACCCCATCTTTATTCTTTGATCTGGGAACTATTTCCCATACTTCGTTCTTCATTATGGATTGGTATTCCTCTGTCATGGCATCTACCCATTCTTTTCTCTGAATGGCTTGTTCAAGGCATGTAGGTTCTTCATCAAGTAGATTGCACATCAAAGCCGTGTAACTGGAGAATGGCTTTGGTATTTTCACCTGTCTTGTGGTTCCTTCTGGAACACCATACTTCTCTCCATCTTGAATAAGATCTCTTTCCCAAGAAGGATTTCTTTTATGGGAGAAGGTCATTTGAGGAGGTTCTTGAACTTTTGTCATATTATGATCTTCTAGAAGTTCCTCATCAGGGGAAGTTACGACTTCCCTCACTAGTTTTGCAGCTCTGGGAACCTCCCTCATTGATTCTGCAATCCTGGGATTTACAGGTTCATCTTCATATACTTCTTCAAGCTGGAATCTTCTTGATTTCTTAAGCGCTGATTATTCATCAATGGTCACGTCCTTGCTGATCTCAATATGGCGGTGACCAGGTATGTAGATTCTGAAGGCCTTGGAGACCTCATAGTATCCCACAAATATTCCCTTCTTTCCTGAAGGGTCCAAGTTGTTTCTCTTTTCTTTAGGTATATGAATAAGAAATGGATAGCCAAATATTTTTGAGATGGGTTACCTCTGGCTT
>ML844421.1:55052-66119 GCA_009831015.1 Picea engelmannii | reverse complement strand
ATGTACATGCAAGTATGAAAAGTAGGTTGGAGAGGTTCAAGTGAGTTACTCATAATTTAATTATATTGTTTTGTAATATTTTAATTTTTAATGTGGAAAAGTTTTCTTAAATTTATTAAGAATTTTGTTTGAAGTTATAATTTTCATTGATTAATAAAAAAATTGACTTTGTTTTTAAAGTTTTGCTTATTTTAAAATATCTCATATTATAAGAATTTAGAATTTTTTTTATCTCATTTTAAATTCTACGGTTTTACTTTTATATGAATGAATGATTTGATACACTAATAGAAAGTTGTAGGAAAGATTTGGAACACAATACATCATTGAAATGATCATTATCTATGTGAAGTGTTCCAAACCCTACAACACTAAGAGATTTATCATCGCCAACAAATATTTGTTTGGTGTTACATTCATTAACAGTAGAAAAGACGACTTTATCCTTAGCCATATCATAAGAGCTTCAGAATCAATAAGCCACTCATCAGAAGAAGAAGTAGAAGTTGGGTTCAATGAGAAACCATAAGCAGAAAGTGAATGTCCATGAGAAGAAGAAGAAGAATCAATATTGATGTTGTGCTTCTTCATTGATGCTTCTAAGGCTTCCATCTTTTTAAAACATTTACACTCTACATGACCATATGTTAGCATTGAGAGTCACCCTCAGACTACAAGAGGATAAGCCCAGTACCCATCAAAATGTAAATGGATTAAAATGGTTTGAGTAGGTGGATCATCAAGACTTTAAAGAAAGGAAAAGACAACAGATATCACTACAAATCAAGATAGACCATTGGGCTATGGATTCATAAACAATCTGCTCATTGAAGGCATTTAAGCTCCCTATCAGACAAATAATTTGTATAATGATGAAGAGAAGAATAAGAGAATAACATAAAGACGAATATTCACTAAGCATAGATCCTCTCTGAACAATGATATTTCCAATTTAGATGTCTCTACGAATAGAATTTAGATGTGTCTGAACAGTAAACAATGATAGATAGGCAAGCTTACAGCAAATCCTCTACTGCATCGAGAATCTATCGATCAAAGGCAAATTTTAATCCTTAAAATAGGTGATACATTCAAACAAGATGAAGAATAGAACTTAGATGTGTCTGAACAGTAAAAAATGATAAATAGGCAAGCTTATAGCAGATCCTCTACCGCATCCGGAATATATCAATCAAAGGCAAATTTTAGTCCTTAAAATATGCAATACATTCAAACAAGATGAAGAATAGAACAGAGAACATAGAAGACAAATATGATGAAACAACTCATATGAATATTCAATAGCAATACAATTTACAACTACATGTCCCTTCGACTTACAAACTAAAATACACAGTCATAAACATTTCTCAAAACTTCCTCCAGTCTTGGGCCGAACCCCCCCCCTTCACCTCACATATCATTCATCTCATGTGTTTATAATCGAAACAGTAGACATGTCTTACTGCTTGGGCACCTCTTTTCCAGTGTTGTGTGTCTTCTCTTGTTTGTCTTGTTCCTTCTATCAGGAGGAAACTCTAGTCAGTATGGGTGTGCATAAGAAACTTCCTTCTGTGGTACTTCAGGCTGACAGTTTTTTGTCTCCTCGGCCAGACCTCCCCATGCTTCCATTAAGGGGGGTAGTCGATTGTTCAACCACCGACCCTCCCTTCATTAATTGATTTCTCCTTGGGATCCGGACAGGGCCTTACGCCTATTTTATTACCAGACGTTGCTCTCAGATTTGGCCCTATATAAGCACATGATTGCATAGGTTGCCAAGGGCAGTTTGGATCCACACCACTTCGCCCCCCGCAATTCACCACCAACTGCCACATACCTCTTCCATTATACCATGGTTTCAATTGTGGTACTGCTCTAGAATTTTAACGTTCGAGCATGTTCTGTCCCCGCAATGAAATGTGGTCGTCGATCTGCTTCAATCTGCAATTTGGGAAAGCCCTACTTTTTTTGCCACGCGTCGCTCTCGGATGGACCATGATTGTTGTTGCAAAGATCAACGGTTCTTGTTGATTTGATATCAATGGTCCACAATTAATTTGGTAGTTCGAGCTTCGGGCCTTTTCTTCTACTTGCTCGCGCAATCCTCCGAAGTGTTGTATTTCCAAAGAGTTAGATCTGGCACCACATGGCCTCTTTGATGGATGGTCAAGATGAACTCCAAGATTCGAGCCCTCGGGAGTCCTTTACTCACTCAATTTTTTCTTGCTTCCTCCCGGAGTGTGAGATCACCTGACACATGTCCCTTGATTGAAGATCAACGATCCTGAGCGATTGCGGGCTCACAACTTGCACAAACTTTAATTTCCTTCCTGATCCCTACAATGCGAAGATGCTCATTCGTAGAGGGATTTCTATGCACCATTGATCTATTGATATAGCAAGATCAATGCTCCTGAGTGATTGTGGGCTCACAACTTGCATAAACTTTAATTTTCTTCCCGATCCCCGCAATGCCTCCCCACCGTCGATCTCTCTCCAATAAGATCTGACGCTCGTGACTTAATCTTTGTTTGATCTGACGGTTGATCTTGCTTTCACTCAAATCTTACAGCTGAAAATTGAACCTGTTGACTGCTTGTATTTCGAACCCGAAAAGGACTTCTCTGAATGATGCATCTGCTCATACTTTTTCCCTGCACATACAACATACTTGATCGTCCTATCTTTATGAACCAGAAGAGGAAAAACTTATAGGAAGGAAAGCATAAAAGAGAGAGACTCAACAGAGGTGTATACCTAGGTCTTAAAAATAACTACATATGACCCATGACAACTTTATGTGCTAACATTGGCTCCAAAGGGGATGGCATGCTCCTTGTGAGATGCCAAGAACAAGCAGCTTCAGTGTCCTATCCTAGGGCTATGGGGTCACTTATTCAAATAATAAAAGAAAACTAAAAACTGAAAAGCTTGCACAAGCACTTATTTATATACAAGACCCTACTCTAACTAACCTTTACAATGCTCGAGTGAAAACAATATTCCACCATAGCCACCCAAACTGTTTGGTAACATAATTCTTCTTTTCACTGCAAATGATCCATAAAAGGTAAGGGAAGTATGACAACAGAATGAAAACATGTTTTGGAACACTAACAATACCTCCAAATGATGATAAGATGAATAATTTTGCAGGCTCCAATGCTTTTGAAAATCTCAACTCCATATATAACCCCACAGGGTCGTAAAATTTATATTAAGGCATGCTAAACTGGTAGAAATTTACCTTCTTTATTTCATCACTTCTCACATGTTGTTTGATGTTCTCAGCATGTACAAGTGGATAAAGGATTGATGCAGGCTTGCTAATCCCAGGTGACATATGCTCATTTATAAGTGTTGGAGATTAGATAAGTTGCACATTTAGCTCTTCCTTTTCTCTTCCATGGCCCTCCCAAGGATCAGATTCATAATTATCATATACAAGAACCATGCTACGACGTTCCAAAGAAGTCGTGAAAAACTCTGCTCTTCATCATCTTCGTTGGGATATTCATCAAAAATTGGTTTCGCTTGGTCAGTATTTCAAATAACTTCTTCATCATAAGCAGGGATGCCAAAAACATGTGTTTCAAGAATAGGAATATCCTCTACATTTTCTTCATAAGAGCAACAAACAAAATATGTCTTTAATTCCGAAAATCTAGGAAAAAACAGAGAGGAATCTTCCCTAGTTTCTTTAACTAGCTTATTATTTATCTCAGCTTCATATTCAGGAGAAATGTCTACTGATGTATACACTTGTTCTTTAACGCCAGAATATTCAAAAGAGACATGTTGATCTTCATGAACATTTAAAACAACAGATACATCTGATATGATGCCAGATGCTTCTATGTTATTTCTATCATAAGGAATATCATTCAACACCTCTTGATCTTCATGGAAAATGATTTCTTCCACAATAAATGCTTCACCACAAATCTAGTTTTCATGACTAGCATAATATTTATGAAGCAAAGAAAACTCATCACAACAATTTTAATAAAGATACTAAGCTGAAAAATACTCTTTACAAAACGAATTGAAAGTTGCATGAAAACCTGTGAAAGAGTTGATGCTTGCAATGGGAAGAGATTGACACCAATCACGAGCAATCCCTTCTAATGAATACTTGAAAATATTAATATGAACATATTCATGCACGATATGAAGTTGATGAATAAAATCATGAAAATCCAACAAATGTTGAGATGGTACCTCCCACTCTTCTCCTCGAAATTTAGAAAGGCTACTTTCACATTCATCTCTACTAGGCACTGGATTAGGGAAACCAACTATCTTTGAAAAATCACAGAAATCATACCTCTGAGATAAAATCTTGTCCATTTCAAACCAGTGGAGTCGCCAATATATTTCGAAACAATGGAGTCCCCATGTTGAAAGATGTGTCCAACTTAATTTCACCATCTAAAACTGGATCCATCCGTTGTCCAGCTCCTAGGGAAGATATCTTCACTTCCATCCCCGACAACAACGTTATTAATGTTAGCAATGAGAGTCACCCTCAGACTGTTGTAGGATAATCCCAATACCCATCAAAATGTAAATGGATTAAAATGGTCTAAGTAGGTGGATCATCAAGACTTTAAAGAAAGGAAAAGACAACAGATATCACTGCAGATCAGTGATGGACCATTAGGCTATGAAGTCATAAACAATTCGCTGATTAAAATCATTTAAGCTCCCTATCAAACAAAATATTTGTATAATGATGAAGAGAAGAATAAGAGAATAACATAAAGATGAATATTCGCTAAGCAGATATCTTCTCTACGAAGATAATTTAGACGTGTGCGAACAGTAAACAATGATAGATAGGCAAGCTTACAGCAGATCCTCTACTGCATGTAGAATATATCGATCAAAGGCAAATTTTAATCCTTAAAATCAGTGATACATTCAAACAAGATGAAGAATAGAACTTAGATGTGTCTGAACAATAAACAATAATAAATAGGAAATCTTACAACAAATCCTCTACCGCATCAGGTATCTATCAATCAAAGGCAAATTTTAATCCTTAAAATTTGCATTACATTTAGACAAGATGAAGAATAGAATAGAGAACATAGAAGACAAATCTGATGAAACAACTCATATGAATCTTCAATAACAATACAATTTACATATACATGCCCCTTCGGCTTATAAACTAAAATACACAGTCATAAACATTTCTCAAACTTCCTCTGGTCTTGGGCCGAACCCACCCCCCCGTTCTCCTCACATATCATTCATATCATGTATTTATAATCGAAATAGTAGAGATGTCTTGTTGCTTAGGCACCTCTTTTCCTGTGTCGTGTGTCTTCTCTTATCTATCATGTTCCTTCTGTCAAAAGGAAACTCTGGTCAGTATGGGAATGCAGGAGAAACTTCCCTCTGTGGTTCTTTGGGCTGACAGTTTTTTCTCTCCTCGTCCAGACCTCCCCATGCTTCCATTAAGGGGGGTAGTCGATTGTTCAATCACCGAGCCTCCCTTCATTAATTGATTTCTACTTGGGATCAGGATGGGGCCTTACGCCTAGTTTGTTGCCACGCGTTTCTCTCGGATTGGGCCCTATATAAGCATGTGATTGCGGAGGTTTCCAAGGGTGGTTTGGATCCACACTACTTCGCCCCCCGCAATTCACCACCAACTGCCACATACCTCTTCCACTATACCATGGTTTTGATTGCGGGATCGCTCTAGAATTTTAACGTTCAAGCATGTTTCTTCCCTGTAATGAAATGTGGCCATCGATCTGCTGCAATCTGTGATTTGGGAAATCCCTACTTTTGTTGCCACACATCGCTCTCGGATGGACCCTGCTTCCTGCTGCAAATATCAACAGTTCTTGTTGATTTGAGATCAACGGTCCACAATTACTTCCAAAGTTCGGGCTCAAGGCCTTTCCTTCTGCTTTCTCATGCAGTCCTCCAAAGTGTCGTATTTCTGAAGTGTTAGATATGGTGTCGCATGGCCTCTTTGATGGATGGTCCAGATGAACTCCAAGATTTGGGTCCTCGAGAGTCCTTTACTCACTTAGTTTCTGCTTGCTTCCTCCCAAAGTACGAGATTGCCTTACACGTGTCCCTTGCTTGAAGATCAACGATCCTGAACTATTGCCTTATTTTAATTTGTGTGAAGTTAAGTGCATTCACTTGGGGACCCTCTCAGGTATGTGTGAAATAGAGTCTATTTGTGCAATGGATCAAGTCTTAAATTTTCTTCCCTGTGGCATTAGGGTCTGATCTCTTAGTTTGTGGTTTTTCTCTAGAGCATCTATGGTATCTCATTGTTGGAGCTTGGACAATACAGGTGGTTTTAGCTCATTTTTGGCGAAAATTCGGCACACGTCTAGCCTTATTCTAGACTCCACATTCTCAATTCTCTTATTTTGCTTCCTCGAGCTTCATATGTCTATCAATTTTAATTTTAATCTTACTCCCTCGGACGATGCCCTTTTTGGAAGTGAGCTTCTTAAAGGTTTATGATATATTTGTTTTGAGTCTTTTCCTTCTGTCTTTGTTGGCAATTTTGGAAGTGGTATTGTTGGTGGGTCGAGCCTTGGTTGTTCGACTCGTATTTTAGCTTCCCTCCCTGCTATCCCTAGAAGTTGTAAAATTTGTGGGTGGTGATTTATCTAGCTTGTGGGTTTAACAAATATGAACCCCTCTTGGAGAAATATCAAGCTCGTTCTCAGATGGCATGAAGAAATGGTTGACGCTAATATTTCTAGGCTTCAACAAGTTTCACTGTAAATTGGGGGATCTGAACCAATTTGTAGCCTCTCTTGTTTAGCGCATAGACAGTCTGGAGGTGGAATGTTAGCACTTAAGATCTTTGGTTTTTCCTCAACACTCCCAGTGAACATCAATTAACCAAGCATCTACAGTTTCTCACAACATAACATTAGAATATGAACAGAGGGGTCGTGATGCAATTCCAATGGATATCGAAGAAAATACCTCATCTCAGGGATGGAGTGCAGGAAGTTCTAGACAATGAGTCTACCCATCGTTAATGTTTTTCAGAGTTGTTTTTTGTTGGGCCAGTATGTAAAAGACATTTTCAGTCAAATTACATGGAAATATCCTACGAAGATCTATGTAATTTTCAACATAATAACAATAGAAGTATGTTTAGGCAGTGAACCAAATTTTATAAAACTTTTTGAACTTATTGATTCACTTTGACGACAACCCTTATATCATATAAAGCTTTAATTCCAATTAATAAAAAAGAAAACACACTCAATTAATAATGGGTCGTAATGATGACCAAATTCAAGGAACAAAGCCACTACAAGAGAAGACGTAACATTAATTAATATAAGACGGTATCATTAATTAATACAAGGGGAGTTGTAAAGCAACAAGCCCTTACCTTAAGTGATAGTTGAAAGCCAGTTTTGGTTCCTCTCACGCTTTTGGGAGATGCGTGATAGTTAAAATCTAGTTTTGGTTTCCTCAATACACGTTGTTGTAAACGATGACCTGATTTGTAGGTTGTAGATATGACCTAATTTGGAATTGTAAGAACTCCTCTCACACTTTGGGAGATTTACATAGCTAAATTATGTAAACAAGCACCAATTTAATGTTCCAAAACACATGTATTCCAACAAAGGATGAACACCTTCAGTAACCACTCGCATAACCAGATCAAAGATCAACACACCGATGTTTTAACGTGGTAAAACCCTACGGGGAAACATCCACGTCCCCAACCAACGCAGCCACTCGGAGCAGTTTATTAATGCAAAAGAAAAAGATTATAGAGAGAGTTTCTCACAATCGATCATCAAAAAATGACCCTCCATGCTCTTTAAATAGAGATCATGCACCAATCGAGTGTTAAGCCATGGATCAATGGTCGTTAAGATCGAGGAGAGTATGAACCATCGGATCACTCTATGTTGGGAACATATCGTGACCGTCAGATTTATTAATTACAAATGCATACTAATGCATGCTAAAGAAACACACTAAGAAACACACTTTTACCTAACGACACATTAGACCAAGTAAATCTTAACTAACTCCTAAGTGTTTAAATATCCTAACATCCCTCCTTAAGAACAACTTGGGATAGGATTGAAGGATTTACAATAGTGACACAATAGGAGGAGGAAGGAGGCATTAGAGCCTATCCCCCCTTAATGACAACCTCCTGAACTCCTAACATAGATTGAAGTTTGGAAAACTTCGCTTTTGTAAGAGACTTTGTGAAAATGTTTGCAACTTGATCTTTTGTAGGGAAAAAGAGCACTTCAATAACTTGATCATGAATGAGATTTCTGATGAAGTGCATGTGTATATCGATGTGCTTTCTACGCTGATGTTGAACTGGGTCTTTGGCGAGCTTGATGACACTCTGATTGTCGCACCAAAGGTTGGTTGGATGCTACTGCTATAATCTAAACTCTAAAAGGATTTGTCGAAGACACAACTCTTTCTGACTTACATTTACTTCTTCTCGGTACTCTGCTTCTGCTGAAGAAAGTGTAATAGCCTGTTGTTTCTTACAGGCCCAAGTGACAGCTCTTGAACCAAGGTTGAAAACATAACCTACAGTAGACTTCCAATCATCAAGGTCGTCGGCCCAATCTAAATCAGTGAAACCAACCAATAAAGGAGTCCCCCCTGAATTGTAATGTATCCCAAACTGAACTATACCATGAACATAGTGAAGTATCCTTTTAGCTACTTTCCAATGGATTTCATGGGGTGTTTGCCTATACCGGGAAACAATACCAACAGCAAAGGAAAGATCAGGACGGGTATGAGTCAAGTATAAGAGGCTACCAACTAACTGACGATACATGGTGGCATCAACTTCGGGAGAAGTACAAGTGGAAATAAGCTTGACTCCAGACTGGAAGGGAGAAGGGGTTGGTTTACAATCATCCATGTGAAAGCAACAAAGAAGGTCACAAGCATACTTAGAATGGGAAAGAAAAACTCCTTCATTGGTTTGCAAAACTTGGAGGCCAAGGAAATAGTGCAAAAAGCCTAAGTCTGTCATTTCAAATTTCTTCTTAAGGATGGTTTTCACATGGTTTAAAATTCTTGAGTCACTACCAGTAAGGATAAGGTCATCAACATAAAGGACAAGGATTATGAGATGGCTTCCTACTTTCTTGGTATAGACATTATTATCAGAATGGCATATAGAGAATCCAGTGACAATAAGAAAGTTGTCCATTTTGGCATACCAAGCGCAGGGAGCTTGCTTGAGACCATCAAGAGATTTCTTAAGGCGACAAACAAGGCTAGAGTCATTCTGGACATAGCCAGGAGGTTTTTCCATGTAGATTTCTTCTTGCAAATCTCTGTGCAAGAAGGAAGATTTAACATCCATCTGATGGACCTCCCATTTATGTGAGGCAGCAAGGGCAAGAACACGTCAGATGGAATTCATTTTGGCTATAGGGGAAAAGATTTCATTATAGTCAATTCCTTCAACTTGGGAAAATCCTTTGGAAACTAACCGAGCCTTGTGTCTTTCAACACTTACATCTAATGCATACTTAGTTCTATAGACCCATTTACATTTGACAAGTTTTATTCCTTTTGGAAGAGGTACAAGATCCCAAGTATCGTTTTCCATTAAAGAACGATACTCTTCATTCATTGTTGTATCCCAATATGGATGACCTGAAGCTTCTGCAAATGTCTCTGGATCATGAGTTTCTGAAACTTGATCCAAAAGAGAAGAGCCTCACTGGAACTGTGAACGTGTCCAACGCTGATCTGAAGGATCACCAACAAGATCACCAGTTGCTTCTCGTGTTGACAGGACCCATCTAGGAAGCGAAGGAGTTGGTGTTGGTTCAGGTTCAAAGGACTCATATGGAGGAAGGTGAGCAGGCGAAGGTGGATTTTCATCCTCATTGTCATCATCTAAAGAAGAAACCAGAACAAAAGAAGGCAAAAAATCGAAGATGGATCACAGGCCAAAGAAGGCACAACCGTCGAATCAGGCTCGCAGACCAAAGAAGGCACAAACACCAAATTATGCTCGCATGCCAATATATTTTTATCAAAATTAACATCTCTTCTAATAATAATTTCATTACAATGTGGTTGAAGAAGTCTGTAACCTTTGACATCCTCAGAATAACCAACAAATATACACTTCTCACCTTTAGGTTGCAATGCTTTCCTGTTCTCATCAAGAATGTGAGCCCATGCTATATTGCCAAATACATGGAAGTGACTTACATCTGGTTTAATTTTAGTCCAAGCTTCTTCCGATGTTATATTTTTAAGAGCCTTTGTGGGAGTGCGATTTACTATGTAATTTTCACAGTTGATGGCTTCCGCCCAATACTTTAGACTTAATCCCTTAGATTGGATCATACAATTAGCCATTTATTTTAATGTGTGATTCTTTCTCTCAGCAAAACCATTTTGTTTTGGTGTGTGTGGAACAATGTGTTGCATTTGGATTCCCTATGTAGTGCGGTAACTTGTAAAATTATTGTTCACATATTCGCCTCCATTATATGTTCTTAACCTTTGAATTTGATGTCCAGATTGCTTTTCTACAAGGGCCTTGTAGGCCAAAAACTTGTCAAAAACATCTCTCTTAAGTTTTAATAAGTAAACCCAAGTACGTCTGGAAAAGTCATCAATGAAAGTTAAGAAATACTTGCACCCAGAAAAAGAAGGAGAAGAAATTGGACCACACAAATCACTGTGAACAAGCTGCAAAGGACCCGAGGTGTGCCAAGAGGCACATTTGTCAAAACTGTCTCGATGATGTTTTTCGAGAACACAATCGAAATAAACACCATCTCTGCATGAAACGACGAGAAGACTAGTCACCATCTGTTGATTACATAGTTGTTGCAATGAGCGATATTTTAGATGACCAAACTGCTCATGCCAAAGTTTTCTCAAGTCATCGCTATGAGAAACAAAAACTGATGAAAAATATGATGACCCAAAGTTGTCAAAATTGTACAACCTGGTAATATCATCACCAATTCCAGTTGCAAGAACATGCTTAGGATCTTTTAGATCCTTGATTACAGCTTGGTGAGGTGAAAA
>ML844421.1:28394-51994 GCA_009831015.1 Picea engelmannii | reverse complement strand
TATATTATACCTATGAATATAGGAATGTTATTATATTTTTAAACTTTCATCAAAGCACAGGGGTATGACTCACATTCCCAAAGTACAACAATTGCTCCAAGATTTTTTCAATGGCAAAGAGTTTTGTAAGATCATTAACCCGGACGAAGTCGTGGCCTATGACGCATCTATGTAGGATGTCATTCTTAGAGGTGAAGGCAACGAGAAGGTGCAAGACCTGCTATTACTAGACGTCACGTCATTGATCCTTGGGCTAATAATACCGCGGAATACCACCATTCCCACCAAGAAGGACCATATTTTCTCAACCTATTCTGATAATCAGTCTAGAGTCTTAATTCAAGTATACAAAGGTGAACGAGCGTCGACAAAGGACAATAACCTATTGGGAAAATTTGAGCTCATATGAATTCCTATGGCTCTCAGGGCATCCCACAGATTAATGTATTCTTTGATATAGACGCCAACGAAATTCTCAATGTTTCTGCAGAAGACAAAACGACGTGAGTGAAGAATAATATTTTCGTCCTTGCAATCCACTATCTAATCAGATAGTGCATGTCAGGCTCAATTTGTAAGCCCTCTCTCTTACTTTTTTTAAGTCAAGTGTCTGCTAGAGATGCACTCATTAGATACGTTGCTCTCTTTCTCCAATTTGAAGCCCGAATCAAGCAACTTCACCATTGGGATATTTCTTAACAGGATTTGAAATGGAAAGGCCCCCTACAATTGTGTGGTATATTTTCTTCTTTGAAAAGGTTATGCCTTCTGATAATAGGTTTTCCAAGATTATGTTTGAAATGCAGTACGGTGCCACAAATCTTACCCAAGGTAAAGAAGAGGCTTCTGAGACTCTAGAAAGAAGAAAAAGCCAAAGTCTAAGTTTCTTGGAAGTAGAAAAAATAAACCCAATTTGTAGCTCCACCATGGGTTATATATGACTAACTAGGAGCTAAATCCATCAGTATAGTGTGTTTTAACAATGTTACTTGAATTTCTAAGGCCATTTCGGAATTTGATACTCTCTGCCAGCAAAAAATGAAAAAGGGAAAATGCAGTAAGTCCCGAGTGCTTATTTATGAGCTTATTAAAGTAGATAATGCTAACAGGTCAAATAATTATCGAACAGAAATAGATTTTTTTTGTGAGTTTAGATTGATCCAAATTTTATGCTTGAAAATGGGTCTAGGAAGGCCTAAAACTCAAAGTGCTTGCTTAAAAACGGATGTGTGTGTAGGCCTCGTCGATATGAATCCAACACAACTTGAATGAGCTCAAACAGACACCATATGCGAAATCTATCGTGGTCTATTCGTTTTTCCAGACAGACAAAATTTTGTTGACTGTACAGTCCATACAGTGCTGACGTGGCAGCTGACTGTACAGGTCGTATGGTCATACATGTGATGTGGCAATGATGCATTGGAATTTGAGTGGACTAGTCATATTATGACACATGGAACCAATGCGAGGGTGACACATTTCACGTCTGTACATCCGAGTTGCCATGGAATGACGTGGCAAGGTCTGTACAACACGTAGCACTAACTAGGCAGGTGTGGAAGACGTGGACGAATCATGTCTTGAAATGTGGTTGTTTGATGGTGAATGTGATGGTGCCATGTGGCACCCCTCTATTGGTCGCAATATAGAAAAATTTTATGGACTCCGAGGGAGTCAAACCCGTGACCTCCGGTTCGGGCGAACGACTTGGCAGGGTCGGTCTACTACCCTGCCCATGGTGGGTCTTGTTAACCATAGTCGTGATGTTATATTTAAGTTGTAATGTGTAACATGTTAGTGGAGAATAGGGTTGGGGATAGGCCCCAACCACCGGTGCTCTCGCATACAACCATATCATATAACCATGCAGTTTTATGTGTTGGCACCAATATTACCCCAGTGTTCAGCCCTGGCGTATATCACATGACCGTTACGATATGACCCATTCCTTAATTCATTTGGCGTGAATTATGGGTTAGCGTCAGTCGATCGGGCTATCCCACCGACTAAGGCACATAACCGGGGGCTTGTAACCGAGAGTCTAACCATAAAGCGCGTGGAAAGGGTAATGTCATGGCCACATGGGCCATAACCATATGACCAGGGCTAGGAATCAAGGGGTCAGCGCACAACTTCTAACGCTTTGCCACATGGAGCGCGCACATATTCCCAAGGGCCTGGAGAAAAGGATTTGCGCCTGCATTTTTCCCAATTGTGGGTTTTTGACCATATAATAAAGATTTTATTTGATTTTTCAACCAGTTTTGGGAGATTTAGTCCATTTTTGGAGGATCTTGGGCCCTTTTTTAGGCCAGATCTTGGGGGGAATTTGGGAGTTTGTTTCCAAATTCAAGCCTATATAAACCAAGGGTTCTTGGCAGCCTTAGGGGGATTCAGAACAGAAAATGATGAAAAATTGAAAAGCCAAAGCCATTTTATGCAGGGAAGCCATTGAGGAGAGCAACTTTGCGGGTCATTTTCGGGAGCTTTGTTCATTCGTTTTCAGTGTCGTTAGTTGTGATGGGTTCTTGAGATCTAGAAGAACACAGTGAGATCGGTTTTTCATCCATTTGGCACTACTATGATATATATTTGAATCTTTGAATATAACTAAGAAAGCCTCACCCACTGAGACAAAGGACCGAAGACGTAAGCAAGATTGTCGAACTCCGTTATCAACTTTTGTTGTTTTGGTTTGTTGTTTGTTTGTGCTTGTTTCCGTATCTGATAACTTATTATGGCTGCTATGATTCTTCTTTAATTGTTCCTCTTTCATTCAATTCCTAAATGGTTAATGGAACACATGATTTAAAAACTCAACCATTGTCATTAAAAGATGTTTTCGGATCAAGTGGTATCAGAGCTAGTTGACGGTTGGTTTTTGAGTTTGCATGTTTACTAGGGAAAAGTACATCTCAAAGTGAGAAAATGGCATCTAAAGAGGGACTTTCTCAAGATGAGAAGGATTTTCAAAATACTCTCTTTGCCATGGCAGAGATGGTGAAAGTGTTGTATGAAGAGTATTTGGAACGAAAGAGATCGGTTCAAGGGAAATCTTCAAAGAACGACAAAAGTGAAGAAGAATTGAAGGAATTTCCTTCTACACCCGATTCAGAAATCATCTCTGAGGTATGCAGTGGAATTCATTCATCAATTTTGCATTGTTCCCATCAAGATGGTTCTTTTGGTGCAGTTGAAAAACATACAAGAGGTATAGGTTTGAAATTGTTAACCAAGATGGGTTATGAAGGAAAGGGCCTTGGAAATAAGGGCCAATGTATCATTAATCCCATAGAGGTTGTGGAAAGACCTCGTTATTCAGGATTGGCATATGGCGAAGAGGATATTGGAGAATGCTCCAAAACATTGGAAGCAAGTGATGCTTCAAATGACCAGCTTAAGTATTTGCGGGAACAATTCATGAAAGGTGATGGTGTATCACTTCATGATGGTGATAGTGAATGCAATTCATCTCCAAATAAAAGTGAAGATAAGAAAGAAAGGTATAATGGTGATGGTTGTTCTAAATCTCTTTTTGATTATAAAAAGCATAATCATGTAATCCAAAACTTGTGGAATATGTATCCTTGTACATTTTGTCATTCACCCAAACATTGTGTGGCCAAGTGTTGGAAGAGACGATCTTTGTACAGGAAATTTATGTCAACCGGGAAGGAAAAATGACATAAAGACTCAACTCTGCAATGAAATAAAGAGAAGGGCAAACAAGTTTGGATGTTAAAAAATCACTGCACTTATTGCAACAAGGGTGGACATCAAAAGGCTAAATGTTGGAAGCTTAATCTGGAGCTTCGTCCAAAGAAGGAAAAAATGATTGTGCATGTACTCACAAAGGAAGAGGCATTACCAGCGAAGCAAGAGGAACAACATGAAGGAAAGAAACCAGTCACTTGGTTTTTCCAAAAGTGGATGTCACATATTCATTGTATTTTGCTTCCATTAATGTAATCACACATGTTGTAATGATGGCATGTTATAACATCATTTTGTACAACATAGTGTTTTTTTTTATCCTTATGAGTATGTAATCAATAAGGTCAATTTTGTAACCTTTTGGAGGACCAAAAGGTATTTAGTGGGGAGGTGTGATCCGAAATGGATCCTGGAACCAAAATGGGTCCAGGAAGGCCTAAAAATCAAAGTACTCGGAATTGCTTCAAAACAGACGTGTGTGTAGGCCTATAATCGCTTCAAAATAGACATGTGTGTAGGCCTCGTCGATACTAACCCAACGCAAATTGAACAGGCTCAAATGGACACTGTATGTGAAATATATCACAGTCTGTTTGTTTTTCCAAATAGGCAAAATTTTGTTGACTGTACAGTCCGTACAGTGTTGACGTGGCAGCTGACTATACAGGTCATACAACTATACAGGTGACATGGTAGTCATGCGTTGGAATTTGAGTGGACCAGTCATATTGTGACATGTGGCACCATTGCAAGAGTGACATGTGTCACGTCCATACAGTCGAGTTGGCATGGGCTGACGTGGCAAGGTCCGTATGACATGTGGCGATGACTGGATTGGTAAGGTGTGGCAGATGTGGACAAATTATGTCTTGACACATGGATATTTGATGGAGAATGTGATGGTGCCATGTGGCCCAGTATTGGGTTGCCACGTGGCACCCCTCTATTGGTCGGCATATAGCAAACGTTTATGGACTTCGGGGGAGTCAAACCTGTGACCTCTGGTCCGGGCGAACGACTTGGCAGGGCTGGGATACCAACCCGCCCACGGTGGGTCTTGTTAACCATAGTCGCAATGTTATATTTAAGATGTAATGTGTAATACGTCGGTGGAGAATCGGGTTGGGGTTAGGCCCCAGCGCTCTCACATGCAACCATATCATATAACCCTGCAATTTTATGTGTTGGCACAGATGTTAGCCCCAGTGTTCAACCTCGACGTATATCACATGATCGTTACAATATGACCCATTCCTTAGTTCGTTTGGCATAGATTATAGGTTAGCGTCGGTTGGTCAGGCTATCATGCCGACCAAGGTGCATAACTGGGGGCTTGTAACCGGGGGTCTAACAATAAAGCGCATGGAAAGGGTAATGTCGTGGCCACATGGGCCATAACCATATGACCAGGGCCAGGAATCAAGGGGCCAGCGCACAACTTATAGCGCTTGGCCACATGGAGCACGCACATATGCCCAGGGGCCTGGAGAAAAGGAGTTGCACCTGCATTTTGCCAAATTGTGGCTTTTTGACCATATAATAAAGATTTATTTGATTTTTCAGCTAGTTTTGGGAGATTTAGTCCATTTTTGGAGGAGCTGGGGCCCTTTTTTAGGCCAGATCTTGGGGGTAAGTTGGAATTTTGTTGCCAACTTCAAGATTATATAAACAAAGGATTCTTGGCAAACTTAGAGGGATTCAGAACAAGAAAACACTAAAGAATTGAAAATCCAAAGCCATTTTTATGCAGGGAAGTTATTGAGGAGAGCAACTTTGCGGGCCATTTCCAGGAGCTTTGTTCATATGTTTTTAGTGTCATCATTTGTGACGGGTTCTTGAGATCTAGAAGAACACAGCCAGGTCAGTTTATAATCCATTTGGCACTCTTATGATATATTTTTGAAGCTTTGTACAGAAATAAGAAAGCCTCACCCACTGAGACAAAGGCCCGTAGACGTAGGCGAGATTGCCTAACTCCGTTATCAACTTTTGTTGTTTTGGTTTGTTGTTTCTTTGTGCTTGTTTCCAGATCTGATATCTTATTATGGTTGCTATGATTCTTCTTTAATTCTTCCTCTTTCATTCAATTCCTAAATGGTTAATGGAACACATGCTTTAAAAACTCAACCATTGTCATTAAAAGATCTTTTCGGATCAAGTTTGCACTACCATTGCACTACCATGACGTCTTCTTTGTGAGAGTGATTGTGTTTTATTCACGAGAGTGATTTCTACTTCATGCTTCTCACTGAAACTAAGCGAGACATTGGTGATAGTGAAAGAAAGCAAAGACAGTGATGGACAAGCAAATACAGGGATGGATGGATGATGGTATTCTTCATTGAGCAAGAAGCCACATACCACTCAAAAGGATGTTCTTTGATAGTTGTCCACAGATCTACTTGACACAACAAGCATGCCATGCTAAAGGATTAAAGGATGAGATAGGAAAAAAGAATGCTAATAAAAAATGTTAACAAAGTAATGCTATCTCTAGAGATAGCATTACTTCACCTCCAAATATGTAAACATTAACTTAGTCATCATTTCTTAAGTTTCAAATGAAATACTTTGCATATCTTCTCCCTGTGGCTCAGGATGAGGCCAAATAAAGCCTCAAATTAAAAAGTTAGAATAAAATTCAAATCTGAATTTGGAAATAGTATAAAACTCTCCAAACTTTGGTTACTAAGATGGTTCATGTGGGGTTGGTTTCAATGCATAACTAATAGAAGATCTAAAAATTGTTTACTAATATTCCCCGTAGCCCGAAGTGTAGGGACTAATAAGACATTATGTTATTGTTCATCCACTAATTCAAGTTATAAATCAGAATGGTGTGACTCCCATCCATTCAAGATATCACGGGATCCAAAATCTGATAACATTCCTAAGCAACTGTAGATATGACAAACATATTGTAATATGAGAAAAAAAATAAACAAAATATGATGAACCTCTAGTGGATCAATCTAGTAGTAACCTTAGGCTTGTCCTTTTCAGTGTTACATACAAATTGTGGATTTTTCACTCGGTCGTCCAGTATTAATTTATCATTCATCATTTTCTTATAAATTAGATTTTTAATTGTTAGAATTTGTTGTTAAATGAAATTTTTAATTGTTAAAGTAAATGTAAAAAAGTTGTTTAAATATGGATTACATTAAAGCAATTATATTAATATTTACAAAGTTATTAAGTATAATAATATTATAACAATATTTTTATTTTTTTTTAATTTTAATATATATAATTAGAGTAAATTTATGTTGCATGAGTTTTTGGAATGTGGAAACTTGGATATTGGATACGAGTGTCTAGAACTAGTAGAAGTTTTCTCCAAGAAAGAAATATCAAGTTGAGAGCAACAATATTATATATTAAAAAATATATAAAAAATATTTTAGATTAATGATATATTTTAAATTGTATTTCAATAAAATTGAAGGTCACTCTAGGACAACATTGCTCATACTTTAACAACTACAATATCTAAATTACTAATTTAATTTGTGCTAATAATTATATGAATATATTTAACACAATACCTAAACTTTAGCATCCATAAAGATTCTATTAGAAAATGAGAAACTAAATACATATATATAATTTTAACATATTTTTAAAATTAAATTTTACATATATAAACTTCAAACATCTTTGTAATTTTGTAAAAAGTACTACTCTTGAAATATGAAAATACAATAAAAAACAATGATATGGTTGGACGATAGCAATAACACGAATGATTAGCAGCTTGGGTATTGATTTATTCTACTTTCATGTTTAGTCAGGGTTTGAAGAGAAACATACATGCATTAAAAAAAATTCGTATCAACAACTATAAAGTGAATATTGTTAAGTTTTTTTATTTAAATAATTTTTGAAATAATATTTACGTGTAGTTTAGTCTTTGTTTTATAGTGATATTTTGAATAAATATAATAAAAGTATTTGTAATAAATTATCTGTTTGAAATAATGGAATAAAAACATTTACATTTTAATTTAATAATATCAATGGTACTTATTAATACCAAAAATAAAATTTTAATTTAAATCTCTCTATTTTGCAAACTAGTTCCTAAGCTCCCATTTCCTTCACGTTGAAGCTCTCAAAAAGCTCCCAAGTTCCTAAAACAGTTCTCAGCATTTCCAAGCTCTTGTAACTTGAGTTTCAGAGAAGCTCATGCAACTATGGAGTAAATAATTTACCAATTTATAAGAGAAGAATTTATAAATATAAAAACTATTCCAAAACATCAAAAACAATATATTTAAATATTTGATAATGAAACATGGTATCAAACATAATTTTTGAAAGTACACTTGGTCTAAATTATATGGAATAGATCATTGAAACTTTCAATGTAGAAATTTGAGTTATATAAAAGAAATTCAGAAAGAAAAAAGTGCTCCAAAAAGTACATGCAAGTATGAAAAGCAGGTTGGAGAGGTTCTAGTGAGTTACAAATAATTTAATTATATTGTTTTCTAATATTATAATTTTTTTTATTGTGGAAAAGTTTTCTTAAATTTTTTAAGAATTTTGTTGGAAGTTGTAATTTTCATTGACTAATAAAAAAATTTACTATGTAATTTTGTCAATGAAAGTTTTACCCATTTTAAAATATCTCATATCATAGGAATTTAGAAAAAGTTTTATCTTATTTTAAATTCTACGGTTTTACCTTCACTTGAATGAGTGATTTGATACACTAATAGAAGGTTGTAGGAAAGACTTGAAACACATAATACATCATTGAAATGACCATTATCTACCTGAAGTGTTCCAAACCCTACAACACTAAGATATCTATCATCGCCAACAAATATTTGTTTGGTGTTACATTCGTTAAGAGTAGAAAAGATGGCTTTATCCTTAGCCATATCACAATATGCTCCAGAATCAAAAAGTCACTCATCAGAAGAAGAAGTAGAAGTTGGTTTGAAGGAGAAACCATAAGTAGAAAGTGAATGTCCATGAGAAGAAGAAGAATAATCAATATTGATGTTGTGCTTCTTCATTGATGCTTCTAAGGCTTCCATATTTTTAAAACATTTGCACTCCACATGACCATATTTCCCACAAAAGTTGCAATGTTTGTGAGTCTTCTTACTTTTGGATTTTTCTCCTTTGTCACCATTAGGAGTAGAATCTAGCTTAGTAGAAGCTAGCTTACAGGGTTTGGGACCCTTGTTTTTCTTGTTATTGTGGCAAAGATGTTGTTTCTTGGGATTCTTGGATTTATCTTTTTGTCAGGCCACTAAGGCTTTGTTGGATGTACCTGCATAGCTAATGAATACAAGTGGCACAATTTTATCTTGTTCTCAAATCATAGCATCACAAATAGACTCAAGAGATGGTTCTTTATAAGAACTCCCTAGAACTTCTCCGGTGGCATAAAATGATCTGCATTTATGAGTGGAACAAAAGGAATAATAGACTGAATATAATAACATGGAGATACAGATAACAACAACATATATCCAGTGAACAATAACTTCTATTGAATAAAAAAAATAGGCTAAAATTGTAAAATTGCAGAACTAGAAACAACTTGCTCGAATGGTGGTAGTTATCTCTGAGAAGAGACGTGGCTTGCTACACGCATCTATCTAAGAAGAATGATTACAATGAGGCCCTAGAGGTATTTTGACATTACTCATGAATGTCAAAACCATAGACGTCCAAAAACCTAACTCTAGGAGGTGAAATGCCAAAAGTTATGTGGGCCCCACTGGGTAAGTTGGTACCTCAACTTCTCGAGGTCATAACTTTTGAATACAACCTTCGTTTTAGGTGCATGATAGCCCATTAGAAAGGTATTTTCGAGAACTACACATTATGTCACAAAATTTCGACTCCCTCTACAATTTGATTGTGGCAAGCCAAAAAAACATTGTTTAGGGGCCCAAAACAGCCTTGGAAGTACATAAAGATGTGTTGACATGAAAACTTCCAAAGTAAGCGAGTTGGATTAGGTGGGAGACCACCAGTCTCCACCTAGAAGATGTGTAGGGATTAGGAAAACCTAGGAAGTGTAGAACCCACAATTACAAAGAAGTACAGAAGAACATGTTGAACTAAAAAATGTCAAGAGGAGCTAGTTGGAATAGGTGGGAAGCCACCAATATCCACCTGGATCAGTCCTCCCCCCTTAGGAAGAAATGGTATCCATTGTGTTGAGTGCCCCCATCAACAGGGATGATTTTAAGGATGGAAATTTATTTTAAAATGTAGAAACCTTGGCGAATCTTACTGATCCTTCATATGCCAACTATAAAATGTTTGGCGATATTTTTGTAAAAATATTCAAATTTGTAAGGATTTTATATAGTTTGTGTAAAATTTTGACGATTTTTAAGGTAAAATAATTTTATCTTATAGAATTTAGGCGAATAATTTTTAGAATAACGAATCTTTTTTTGGGAAAAACCATGGAAAATTAGCCCATGAGCGAAATTTAGCCCCTAAAATCATCCCTACGGGCCATCAAGTGAGGAAACTTATGTTGAATTTGGCCTCGGGTGAGCCACTTTCCTTGGTGTAGGAGTTGTCCTGCCTTGAAAATCTGATAAATCTAGATCCTCTGTTGGCGAGTGCCCTTGACCTATGTGTCCACTATCTGTTGGCGAGTTCCCTTGACAGTCAGGGTTGAGCTATGTTTGTGTCAATTGTGCTACGATCTCTGAGGTGTCCAATAATGGTGGACAATATGGTCAAAGGAGGTCCACATTGAACATTGGGTGCAAGCCAAGGAAGGGTGGAGTGTTGAGCTCAAAAGCAATGCTACCCACAACCTTGGTGATAGTGTAAGGCCCATAGCGAATTGGGCGAAGCTTCTGATGGGGCCCTGTAAAGCACTCTTTCTGCAAATGTAAACAGACCTTGTCTCCCACCTAAAACAGGTGTGATACACGGTGTTGATCATGGCGTTGCTTGTACTTAGCATTGGCTTTATGAAAAATATCATGGACCTGTTGGCGGATGTGTTGAATCCGCTCAATGAATTTGGTGGCTTTGTCAGCCTCAGACTGAACATGGGAATATTTTTCCTGTGTGGTTGCAAGAGGTAGTACAACATCAATGGTACCCAAGGGTTGGAATCCCATCCCTACCTAAAATGGGCTATGGATGGTGGAGCTATGGAGAGTCATTTTGTAGTTGTGATGAACATAGGGAATACTATCATCCCATGTACGCGGATGCTTAGAGTTGTACATGCACAGTATGTGCACAATCATCTAATTGAAGACCTCTTTATGGCCATCGATTTGGGGGTGGAAAGTAGTGGATTTAGTGAGCTTGGTTTCCAACAATGACCAGAAACTCAACCAAAATGTGTTGAGGAACCTGATGTCTCGATCTGAGGTGATGGTCTGTGGTATCCCAAAATGGACCACACCCGTTCGAAGAAAATCTTGGTAGTATTTGTCGTTGTGATGCTCTTCTTTCAGGCTATGATAATGGCCATGTTCGAAAATTGATCAACCACCACAAATATACAATCATTGTCATGCTTGGTGGAAGGAAGACTAGACATGTAATCCATCGAGATGGATTCCCAAGGCCTCTCGGGAGTAGGAAGAGGGGTGTATAAGCCTTGCTTCTTGATGGCTGGCTTGGAAATGGTACATGCATTGCAAGATCCAATATACTTGCTGACGTCTTGTTGAATTTTTGGCTAATAAAAATGTTTTTGTAGAACGGCCATAGTTTTCTCCACGCCAAAATGTCCTACCATCCAACTGTAGTGAGCCTCCCACCTATTCCAACTGCATCCTCTTGATAGTTTTTAGTTTAGCATGTTATTTTGTACTTCTTTGTAATTGTGGGTTCTACACTTTTGGTGTTGTCTAAAGCCCTACACATCTTCCAGGTGGAGACTGGTGGCGGCCCACCTAATCGAAATGGCTTACTTTGGAAGTTTTCATGTCATCACATCTTTATGTACTTCCAGGGCCATTTTGGTCCCCTAAACAGTGTTTTTTTGGCTTGTCATAGTCAAATTGTAGATGGAGTCAAAGTTTGACGGCATAATGTGTATTTATCGAAAATACCTTTCCAGTGGGATATCACGCATCTAAAACGGAAGTCATATGCAAAAGTTATGATGCAGGAGCATCCACACGAGCATCTACAACTCATCAAGCGAGCCAGCATGGAGCGGAGAACAGCTGGACAGCGCCAGCACATATTACTTTTGAATACTTTGGAAAGTTGTTGCACCGCCATTTAAATGAAGGCATTCATAAGAAGCGCACTTGTACTGTATAATAGATAAGAAGGCATTTAATAGTTTTAATGCTGTTAGATAGGGATTTATTGTAGATTTGATAGATAGAGATTTCGAGAGGGAAAACGGAATATAGGCACCCTCCTTTGTATTATTATTCATTAGCATCAGATTAGCATTCAGGAGCAAGAAGAGCAAGAAGAGAATTGTTGAAGGATCCCCATGTACAGATATTGAATTAATAGGAAATATTTGATTCAATTTCATGGCTTTGATCATTCTCTGTGTGTTGTTGATATTATGCTATTGCATATTTGCTTCTTGTTTTGCCTATTGTCTATATGTTTCATATGTGATTGCATGGCAGGTTCGAAATCTGAGAGAATGAGAGAATGAGTTTCAATCATTTCTCTGTCTAAGCCAGGAGATCCCCGCATAGAGTGCGGTGGAATTCCTCCGCATAGAGTGCGTCGAGGAGGCTGGACAGTTAAACTCTCATCTTTGTTTGCCAAAAGTTGTGTTGAGTTATTCGAACCACGCAGGTGAAGAACAGGTTGAATTGAAGTCTCAGAGGCAAGCCTGAGAAAAGGAAGACAGAAAGTCTTGATTCAACTCCATGGACGTGCTTGTTCTCTGTGTGTTGTTGGCATTATGCCTTTGCATATTGGCTTCTTGTTACCTATTTCTTTCATATGCTGCGTATGTGCTTTTATGGAAAAATTGAAGTCAGAATGATTCTGAGTGAAAATTTGGTGAAAGCTCAGGAGGGAGAGTTCCTTACAAGTATTGTGGAACAGACCCATGAGAATCCCGAACGGGAGTAGCTTCGGAGCAAGGGGACTCTTCAAGAGGAATAGAATCGACGACTTGAACTTCTGAGTGAGGGTTAACTTTCAAGTCGAGTAGAACACATCTGCCATCGCATATCGGCACATCGGGGTTGGCGAGTGCAAGAGTTACATGCACGTCGAGATCGAGAGTCGTGATTCCCAGATTCTGTGGGAGCCGTCGATTTTGTGGAGGGACAGGTGTCGCGTGTTCTCGGGACATCGGGTCTCGGGAGTTGAAGAGCAAGCAACCGGTCTCATAAGTCGCGCATTCGCGAGGAGACGAGATAGAGATACTCGGGTGTCGGCAATTCGGGTCTCGGAAGTCGAAGTGAAGTTGGTCTGAACTCGCGAGAAGCAAAACCGCGAGATCACGAGATCGTGAGTCTCGACATCTCGGCGTATTGGGTATCGGGATTTGAAACCCCGAGTGGTTGGTAGCACGAGAGGCGAAGTCCCGATTTCCCCGAGAAGAAGAAGAGAGAGGACAGAGAAGGGTGAACTGTGGGTGCAGAAAATCCGATAGGAAGAGAGAGGAACCGTTGAGTTCTTTGGGCCGTGGAAAGAGAAGGTCCTGGTGGAAGCGACTCCTCGCCGAGGGGCAGGTTGCGTCAAGTGGTATCAGAGCTGGGAAAGAAATTCTCTTTGTTCAGGTAGCAGAGGGAAGAGGATTCCGCCATGCCGCCCAGAAGAGAAAGGCAGTCACCTGATCGTGAAGACAGGGACGCCCGAAGAAGGGGTAGACCAGTAGGGAATCTAGAGATGGAACGTCAAATACGAGATCTCAGGGCGAGACTCGAGGACATGGAGACCACCCAAAGGCGTGGAGTTGGTGCAGTAGAATTCAGCGATTCTGACGTGGAAGAAGAGGCTGGACATGACGCAGAGGAAGTCTCAGCAGAAGATGCATCGACAGAGAGGTTGATCAGAGCCATTTCCAGAATGAGCTCGAAGACAAAGATGGACATTCCCGTCTATGAGGGAAGTCTGAATGCAGAAGAGTTGTTGGATTGGATCCGAGCACTCGACACCTACTTCGATTATGAGGATATCGAAGATGATAAGAAAGTAAGGCACGCTGTCACGAAGCTGAAGGGACATGCAGCCCTATGGTGGTATGAATTGCAGGCGGATAGGCGCTGCAAAGGAAAACAAAAGATAAAGAGCTGGGATCGGATGATCGTCAAGATGAAGGCGAAGTTCATTCCGAGGGATTACCAGATCACTCTGTTCAGGCGCATGCAGAACCTGAGACAGAAGTTGATGACGGTGAAAGAATACACCGAAGAATTCTACAGGCTCAATATTCGAGCTGGTCATCGGGAGAGTGATGACGAAAAGGTGGCGAGATACCTGAATGGTCTTAGGTATGACATTCAGGATGAATTGAGCATGGTCACCATCCGAACAGTTGAGGATGCGTACCAGATGGCTCTGAAAGCCGAAGAGAAGCTGAGCCGCAAGCAGGGACAGCGAGGGCGAGGCAGAAGCCAGCCTAGAGGCAAAGTAGTTGCCCAAGAACGAACTCAAAAGCCCAAGGAGGATTGGAAGAGGCCTCAGGGAAAAGCTGAAAGAGGTGGAACCTCACAGCAGAGGCAGCAATATGCTGAGCCGAGGAGGCAGCAAGATGATCAGCAAGGAGGATATGCTGATGTCAACACTTTTCCTCGTACCCGAGGTAGAGGAAGAGGCAGAGGAGGAATTATCACATGTTTTACGTGTGGTAAAGACGGTCACAAAGCCGTGGACTGTCCAGATAGGAAAATGGATAGAGGAAAAGCTCACGTCGCTGAGGCGCAGAGGCGTGATGTGGAGGATGAAGACACTGGAAGTGGGAAGTCACTGACAGTGCACAAGGCTCTTTTGAAACCTGAGAAAGAGGTGGACAGCTCAGCGCAAAGATGCAGACTGTTCCGGACCACGTGCAAGACCTAGGGCTGGAAATGCAAGGTCATAGTGGACAGCGGAAGCACCAATAATCTCGTTTCAACCGAGATGGTGGAAAAGCTGGAGCTGAAGACGAACAGACACCCGAGTCCATACAAAGTGACATGGCTGCAGAAAGGACACCAGGTATGTGTTACAAAACAATGCTTGGTCCAATTTAAAATGGGTGAATATAAGGATGAGATCATGTGTGATGTCATTCCCATGGATGTCTATCATGTTTTATTGGGTAGACCATGGCAGTATGACCGAAATGTTGTTCATGATGGGAGAATGAACACATACACCTTGGAGAAGGATGGGAGATCACATACATTGCATCTGGTAAAGGATAAGGAAGTAAAGCCGGAAGTGAGCAGTACCATACTTCTCATGAGTGGGAAGGAGCTTCTCACAGAGCTGGAGAAGGATCAAGATCCGCAATTCTTTGTTGTCAGGAAGCCGAGGGTTGTTTTGACAAGCACGAGAGTGGATGACTTGCCGGAAGAGGTTCGGGAACTGCTGGGAGAGTTCGCTGATATCATCGTGGACGAACTACCTCGTTCGTTGCCACCGATGAGGAGTGTGAGTCACCACATTGACCTCATACCCGGAGCAATCTTTCCGAACAAGGCAGCATACAGGTTGACACCTCAGGAGAACGAGGAATTCAAAAGACAGGTGCAGGATCTGCAGGACAAGGGACTAGTGAGGGAGAGTCTTAGTCCGTGTGTTGTTCCGACAGTACTGAGTCCAAAGAAGGATGGAGGCTGGAGGATGTGTACAGACTCCAGGGCGATTAATAAGATCACCATCAGGTATAGATTTCCACTATCGAGAATGGACGATCTGATGGATTGCCTAAGCGGGGCAAACTATTTTTCAAAGATAGATCTCAAGAGCAGATATCATCAGATCCGGATGAGAGAGGGAGATGAATGGAAGACAGCATTCAAAACAAACGAGGGTTTGTACGAATGGCTGGTCATGCCGTTTGGATTGACAAATGCACCCAGCACATTCATGAGGCTGATGAATGAAGTCCTATGGGAATTCATTGGCAAATTTGTAGTTGTATACCTGGACGACATATTAATTTTCAGTAAGACCAAGGATGAACACTTGAGGCATTTAGCCACTGTGATGAAAAGATTACAACAGGAGAAACTGTTGATTAATTTGAAGAAATGTTCATTTATGAAGACAAAACTCATTTATTTGGGTTTTGTGATTTCGGCGAATGAATTGAAGATGGATCCTGAGAAGGTTGAAGTAATCAGGAATTGGCCATCGTCGAGGAATGTTTTCGAGGTGAGGAGCTTCCATGGACTGGCTAGTTTCTATAGGAAGTTCATTCGAAATTTCAGCGGAATTAGTGTAGCAATGATGGATACCGTGAAGAAATGACATAAAGTTTTTCATTGGACAGCGGATGCCGAAAGGAGCTTCATTTTGATGAAGCGAAAGATCACCGAGCAACCGGTGTTAGTGTTGCCTGATTTTCGGAAAACCTTCCAGGTGAAGTGTGATGCCAGTGGGTATGCTGTTGGAGGAGTCTTGAGTCAGGATGACAGACCTATTGCATATTACAGTGAGAAGCTGGATGATGCGAAACTGAAGTACTCCACATATGATAAAGAGTTCTATGCCATTATACAGGCATTGAAAAGGTGGAGGCATTATCTCATACCCAAGGAATTTGTTCTGTACAGTGATAATCATGCGTTACAGTTCATGAGTCAGCAGGAGAAGCTGAATCAAAAGCATGCGAAGTGGGTGGAATACATGCAGAATTTCACATTTGTCATCAAGCACATTTCAAGGACTGCCAACAAGGTAGCTGACGCCTTGAGCAGAAAATGTTTATTGCTGCAGGAATTCAGGGTCAAGACTTTGGGTTTTGAGAATCTGAAAGATATGTATGCAGGTGACGCAGACTTTGGCGAGGCGTACGAGGCAGCCGAGAACCCAGTTCTCATGGATAGGAGTCCGTGGATTGACTACTTGATCCAGGATGGATTGTTGTTTCGGGGAAATCAATTGTGCATTCCAGATTGCTCTATGAGAGAGAATTTGGTGAAGGAAAAACACAGCGGAGGCTTAGCAGGTCATTTTGGGCATGACAAAACATTCGCCAAGTTGAGCGAATCATATTATTGGTCGGGCATGCATGCAGATGTTAGACGGTTTGTTGACAGGTGCAGGATATGTCAACACGCTAAAGGACGAAAACAGAACACAGGGTTCTATCAGCCGTTGCCTATACCAGAGAGACCATGGGAGGCAATTAGTATGGATTTTGTTTTGGGATTACCGAGAACGCAGAGAGGCGTGGATTCCATTTTTGTAGTAGTGGACAGATTCTCGAAGATGGCACATTTCATCCCGTGTCATAAGACCAGCGATGCAACCCACATCGCTAACTTATTTTTCAAAGAGATTGTGCGATTGCATGGATTGCCCAGGAGCATAGTCTCGGATCGGGATACCAAGTTCATAGGTCATTTCTGGAGGACGCTATGGAGGAAGTTGGGGACTGACTTGGCATTCATCTCTGCTTACCATCCGCAGACAGATGGGCAGACGGAAGTAGTCAACAAAAGCTTGGGGGATCTGTTGAGAAGCCTAGTGGTGGAGCACCATAGCAGTTGGGACCAGATATTACCACAGGCAGAGTTCGCGTACAACGATTCGGTGAATCGGAGTACAGGTAAGAGTCTATTTCAAATTTTATACGGAATGCAGCCGAGAGGAGTTTCTGAACTCAGGGAGTCAGAACAGGCTGAAACTAGCAGCGCGAGAGCTGAGGAGTTCATGGAGGCGATGAAAGAACTTCACGGGGAGGTGAAGCAGCGGCTGCAGAAGGCAAATCAGGAGTATAAGCGCCGAGCCGATCAGAGGAAGAGGCAACTTCAGTTTGAAGTTGGAGATATGGTTCTGGCGCACCTGAGAAAAGAAAGGTTCCCAAGGGGAACATACAACAAGCTCAAGATGAAGAAAATCGGGCCATGCAGAGTCCTGAGGAAGTTTGGGGAAAATGCATATGAGCTTGAGTTGCCAGAGGGCATCGGTATATCTCTGATTTTTAACATTTCGGATTTATACCCATACAAGGCCAAGGAAGCAGACACTGGGACTGAGGAACCAGTGGTCGAGTGGCAGAAGCAATTACCAGTTGCACAAAAACCACAGATGGAGTGCATACTGGATAACCGAGAAGGCAAGAAGACCAGGAGAAAGCAGTATTTTGAATACCTGGTGAAATGGAAGAATCACCCAGTGGAGGATGCCAGCTGGGAGACAGAGGCAGTTGTACGAAAGCATGGACACACTGTGCAGGAGCTCATGGACAGGAGCCCATGAAATCTTTTTGAGCCGAGGAGTATGATGCAGGAGCATCCACACAAGCATCTACAACTCATCAAGCGAGCCAGCATGGAGCGGAGAACAGCTGGACAGCGCCAGCACATATTACTTTTGAATACTTTGGAAAGTTGTTGCGCCGCCATTTAAATGAAGGCATTCATAAGAAGCACACTTGTACTGTATAATAGATAAGAAGGCATTTAATAGTTTTAATGTTGTTAGATAGGGATTTATTGTAGATTTGATAGATAGAGATTTCGAGAGGGAAAACGGAATATAGGCACCCTCCTTTGTATTATTATTCATTAGCATCAGATTAGCATTCAGGAGCAAGAAGAGCAAGCAGAGAACTGCTGAAGGATCCCCATGTACAGATATTGAATTAATAGGAAAGCTTTGATTCAATTTCATGGCTGTGATCATTCTCTGTGTGTTGTTGATATTATGTTGTTGCATATTTGCTTCTTGTTTTTCCTATTGTCTATATGCTGCATATGTGATTGCATGGCAGGTTCAAAATCTGAGAGAATGAGAGAATGAGTTTCAATCGTTTCTCTGTCTAAGCCAGGAGATCCCCGCATAGAGTGCAGTGGAATTCCTCTGCATAGAGTGCGTCGAGGAGGCTGGACAGTTAAACTCTCATCTTTGTTTGCCAGAAGTTGTGTTGAGTTATTCGAACCACGCAGGTGAAGAACAGGTTGAATTGAAGTCTCAGAGGCAATCCTGAGAAAAGGAAGACAGAAAGTCTTGATTCAACTCCATGGATGTGTTTGTTCTCTGTGTGTTGTTGGCATTATGCCTTTGCATATTGGCTTCTTGTTACCTATTTCTTTCATATGCTGCGTATGTGCTTTTATGGAAAAATTGAAGTCAAAATGATTCTGAGTGAAAAGTTGGTGAAAGCTCAGGAGGGAGAGTTCCTTACAAGTATTGTGGAACAGACCCAGGAGAAGCCCGAACGGGAGTAGCTTCGGAGCAAGGGGACTCTTCAAGAGGAAGAGAATCGACGACTTGAACTTCTGAGCGAGGGTTAACTTTCAAGCGCGAGTAGAACACATCTGCCATCGCATATCGACACATCGGGGTTGGCGAGTGCAAGAGTTACATGCACGTCGAGATCGAGAGTCGTGATTCCTAGATTCCGTGGGAGCCGTCGATTTTGTGGAGGGACAGGTGTCACGTGTTCTCGGGACATCGGGTCTCGGGATTTGAAGAGAAAGCGACCGGTCTCATAAGTCGTGCATTCGCAAGGAGACGAGATAGCGATACTCGGGTGTCGGCAATTCGGGTCTCGGAAGTCGAAGTGAAGTTGGTCTGAACTCGCGAAAAGCGAAACCGCGAGATCGTGAGATCGTGAGTCTCGACATCTCGACGTATCGGGTATCGGGAGTTGAAACCCCGAGTGGTTGGTAGCGCGAGAGGCGAAGTCCCGATTTCCCCGAGAAGAAGAAGAGAGAGGACAGAGAAGGGTGAACTGTGGGTGCAGAAAATCCGATAGGAAGAGAGAGGAACCGTTGAGTTCTTCGGGCCGTGGAAAGAGAAGGTCCTGGTGGAAGCGACTGCTCGCCGAGGGGCAGGTTGCGTCAAGTTACGACCCTGGTAAGTTGAGGTACCAACTTACCCATCGAAGCCCACTTAACATTTGGTGTTTCACCTCCTAGGGTTAGGTTTTTGGATGTATAGGGTTTTTTCATTCATGAGTAATGTTAAAAAGGCCTCTGGAGCCTCATTGTAATCATTCTTCTCAGACAGATGCGCATAGCAAGGCACATCTCTTCTCAGAGATAGCTACGACCATTCGAGCAAGTTGTTTCCAATTTTGCAGTTTTACAGTTTCAGCCTATTTTATTTATTCAATAGAAGTTATTGTTCACTGGATATCTATTGGTGTTCTCTATATCTCTGTGTAATTGTATTCAGTATGTTATTCCTTTCATTTTGCTCATAAATCTGGATCATAAAAGGTACACATAAAGACAAAATATGCACTACCAATCTTAGCAAGAATAACATATATGCATCGGTCTTCCTTCATATCTATTTTGCGGTCTATACATAAAATTATAAGTGTTTTTAACTTAGATAAATAATATTTAATGCAAGGAAAATCATTGGGACTTAAATTCATTAACAAACTTTCTAACTGGTGGCCTCGAATAATAATGTATTTACCAAACACGGCTTGAAGTTTTTCCCAAGCTTCATTGGTGGCATTAATTCCTTGAAGGTGAAACCTTAAATAAGAAGAGATGAACATTTTGATTATTTCACATGTTTCATCAATATTATTATCTCATTTGACTTTATTTTCATCATCAGTGGGTTCTTATTCGTTTCCCAAGGTAATCTAGTACAATCTTTTACTTCTTAGTACATCCTCCATATGAAATTTCCATGAGAAGTAGTTGGTATTGGTAAGAAAAATATCACTGGGATTTAAAAGATAAAATTGATGGTTCGAATGGAAAGCTCTCGAAAAAATAGGGTGTTTAAAAAACGGCATTGAAAACATACTTCATCTGTGAAAGTTATGCTCTTTTGAAAAATGCATAATTGATAACCAAAGAGCCATGTGGCAAGTAGAAGTTGATCCACATGGTGATGCTCCTCCTTTTCTAACTTTGTCTATAAGCTTGTTTTTAAATAAGTTACGTATGAATTGACCCACTTTTATAGAATAAGTGGGAATCACTTTTACAATGAAGTTACTTTGTAAATTAAAGTTGCATGCAAAAAGGAGTAACTAAAAAGAATATTAAAACTACTTATAGTGATTCACTTTTATAAATTAAGTGAAATGTGTTTTACAATGAATACATGATTTTTTTCAAAAAAGTAACGAAAAAGGGACTTGAACTCGAGACCTCTTACTTAATAAAGCAACTTTCAACCAATTGAGCTAGTGAAAAACACATCATAATCTTAAGAATGAGGATGGGAGTTGTTGTTGTTCGTGTTGTTGTTGTTGTTTTGGAAGACTACCTTGAAGTGTGATCCAGGTGGATATTGCTGGCCACCCACCTATTCCACTTGGACCCCACCATTGTTTCTTTCAGTTTTTTAGTTTCCGCATAGTTTACTATTTTTAGCAGTTTTTCGGGTACTGAACTTCCGGAGTCGTTTTGAGGCCCTAAACGACGTTTTTTGGGGAAAACGGGGAGCAATATAGTTGTAAGTTTGATTTTTCTCACCCAAAAGTTGTAGTCCTCAGATAGATCTTTCTAACGAGGTATGGAACACGTCAAACGGAGATCGCATGCCAAAGTTACGTCCCCATGAAGTTGATGTACCAACTTACCCAAACAGGGCCCATAGTCTTGGCGTTTCATCTCCTAGGGTTAGGTCTTTGGATGTTTAGGGTTTTCCATTGTTTCTCAATAATAATAGGCCTTCAAGCCTCATTGTAACATAGTTTAGAGGCCAGTATCCGCCACATCTCTTCTCAGAGATAAGCTACCAGCGCCCAAGCTAGTTTATTTCCATTCTGTCTGTAAGCATATTTCAGTGATTTGTTATTAATGAAATGAAGTCTTATTTCTGTTGCATCTCTACGTTTATGTGTATTTCTATATTTCATTGTGTTCCTACATAAATCCGGATCAAAGTGCATGCAAAAAAAATAACTTTTTTTCAAGTGTTCTCACACAAAAAAAATTGTTTCTCAACAACAAGGGGTTAGATCTCTGTCAACATACCTGGAAATTGCAAATTTTCTCTCTGTTTTTTATTTACCGAGATCGCACAGAGTGCACGACAAAGAGCATACGTAGACAAGAAAACATTTTTCACTATCTTTTTGAGTTGTTGAGATCACACAGAGTGTGGGGCAAAGAGAATACGCAAACTGAAAAGAGTAGCAACTTGAAAAAAATAAATAGAAAACCGAAATATTATCTCTGTAAAAAAATTTAAAGGGTGTATTTAGGATTTATACCTCCAGATCTGACTAAAATGGCCATATCTTGGGAAAACAAAAACTTTTTTGAGTGAAATGAAAAGTGTTTCTTATTGAAATGAGCACTCCTCACACAACGAAATAGGCTTATTGGCTCAAAAATGTATGGAAATAATAGGAACTAGAGATGTGGAAACACAGCTTCAAGATGTCGATCTATAATGAGAACAACACTTCAAATGGGCTATGATACCATGTTCGAAAACATCGGGTATTCCAATAGAGGATGAAGACCTTCAGTAACCACTCACACAACCAAATCAAAGATCAACACATTGATATGTTTACGTGGTAAAACCCTAATGGGGAAACATCCACAACCCCAACGAATGTGGCCACTTGAGACAATTTATTAATGCAAAAGAAAAATATTACAATAGAGTTTCTTGTTAACTTTTTAATCCTGATACCTAGGTAAATTGATTTTCGATTATTTATGTTAGAATTAGTAGCTCGGAGATACTTCTGCATTGGCGGTGCCCAGCATGCGGAAGTAACCAAGCACACTTTCTTCCTCATGACTTTATAATGAGTTTTTATAAAGTTGGGTCCTTTTATTTTTAAATGTAAAAGTGACTTTATGATGTTATGGGTCCCTTTAGTGACTTAAGTGACCTCAAAAAATCATTAAGTCATGACCGTTGATCTCATGAGGAAAATATCTAATCTTGACCTTCAATCTCATTGGAAGACTAAGGGTTAGGGAAGTTACATTTCGAAATTGCTTAAAGGCATCTCATGAGGGAGAGAGAGGGCGCACTTTTTGAGGAGAGTGAGAGGGAAGGTGAAGAGGTATGTTTCCCAAGAGAGATTGCTTGCTTAGAGGAAGAGATACAACAAAGGGGGTTTGACACACATCCCTAGGAGAGGGATTGGAACGCAACCAAGAGCATTTGCAACATTTATTACAGTTCGTAAAACAACTGTGTAAGTTGTCCATACAATAAAGAAGGGGCATTAAAATCGAGGTTTTGAGTCTACAATAGGTTGGCATGATTTCCTATGCAAATTTGTTGATTTTTTTTGTTCTATTACATACAGTTTCTTTTGGCACAAATTTCTATGTGTTGGCATATTTATTACAGACAAGAGGTAGAGTATTTGTTTGTCATTGATGGCAAGCTCAACCTGATGATGATGAACAAGAGAAAGTGGCAAGACCAGCAGCGCAGCAATGATGGCATGGCAAGAGAAAAAACATAAGCTCAGGAGGAGGCGCAACAATGATCATTGGATCACCCATCCCAAATTCTCAATGCTCGTTAGATCTGAATTAAAACAGGAGGAGCGAGCAGAAGAGGAGAACAGATCTCAGGCGTCAGATCTGAGCACGAAGACCGATCATCGTCGGATCTAGAAGAAGGAGCACGATCTTTAAGTACAATATGAAGCAGGATTACGAAGTCCCGAAAGCAGGAGGACTGTTGATGTAGTGTCCCCTTTTGTACACATACCAATTTGTAGTGTACCAATTCACTACCCAGGTTTCCAAACCCCTCAATTACCATTCTATACATGAATGTTTACATAATTGATACAGGAATTATAACCACATGCATTTAACACAATT